>JAQFVV010006615.1:0-106384 GCA_028023455.1 Epiperipatus broadwayi
CAACATCATCAGATCTGGACATATTCATCAATAAATTATGTAATAGTGCAATCATATCATATTGGATATGTTAATGTGCGTGCATGTGTGTGAAATATAGAACACAAATGCATGTCAAAGAAAATTCTGGGCAAAGTTTTTAAATAAATAAAAAAATTTATTACAAGATAATTAAATAACATTTGATTTTTTTAGTTTTAACGCATATACATATTTTTGGAATATTTCCAACATCAATGGTTAAATCGCTCTCCATAAGACAAATAACATAAAGAATAAGTCTTTAGGTATTTTATTTTAATATATGTACCATTGGGGCTATCAATTGATTTTGATAAAGGAAATAATATAATACCAATACCAAAATAATAGCATGAAATTAAACCTCTAATTATCTTACTTATGAAATTTATTCAAGCTGTCAGTCAATTCTGAGAAAACCTAATACGACACAGAAATGTTATAATACTTTACTAAGATAACTAAGTATGAAATAAACTTCTTGGGATTTTACTTCAAATACACATACATTACCAGTCAATTCTGATAGGCTTAGGGAAATAAAACTATATTTAAACATCACATCAGAATAATTAAATATAAAATTATTTTTTAGAAGACAATTTATTTCTCAACATAAAATATCAATCAATTCTGATATGCTCATAAAAAATAAAACTCTGTTAAACACTTTCACTCAAAATAATAAATGGGAAGTGGAAATTCGTGGTCATTTTTACTTTAAATTCACATCAAAATAATATGACGATTTACCTGATTTACTGATTATGGTTTAAATTTATGAGTAAGATGTCATGCTATCCTTCATAAATTAAATGAATAATACTCTATTATTTAGCTATACTTTCTTTTCTTTTGCTTGCTCATTCAAATGAGGATGAAACATTATGAGAGCTGTTGGTATAAAATCTAAATAATTAGTATAAAATATTTGAAACAATAATTAAAGATTTATACATTAAAGTGATGAATTTCTCCCATACCTTCCAAAGTAATACTATTTTACACATGCCTCTGAATTATTTTATCTGTTATGAAATAATTAATATAACTAAATCCAATCAGTTTAGTTATGAAAGTGGTATAAATGTCATAATATGGATGATGACATTGGCCAATCAAGCTTTAACATTAATTGTACTCCAGCTGTTCTGTGAGAAAAATCAGTTCTACCTTTATTTTATTTTCATATCAGCAAACTATCTTACACTTCACTATGGATAAATTATGGAATGCATTTCACAAATACATGAGGGGAGATAAAAAGACTTTGTTGAACTTTAATCACTTAAATAGCAGTACACAGTGACTCCCCAAGCCTAATTTTTGAGCTGGTGTGGACATTATCTCACCACCCAAAACATAGGAAATACACTATTTGGCTTCACATACTATGATTAGTGAAATACAATTACTTAATCTGGAGGATATATTCCACTCTTAACAAATATCTCAACGAAGCTAAGGGAGAGCTCTCTCAATCCCTGACAATATATTATATAATCGACTCATGGCAAATACTCACATAAATTAAGAGATAGTTATCTCAATGCCTGATAATACAATATATAACATAAATAATTTCATTCTGCACAGTCACTAAATACATTTCAATCTAAGCATAATAAAGAAATAATAAATTCACACTTAAATAAATCTCTAAACTTTCCACTTCTTTTTTGGCACATCCATTGTTCAAAATCGATGGGAACTAAGTTATTTTTTTACTTTCAATTAAAACATTATTATAACTGGGTTAAATAACAGACTGGTATATAAGCATAATAACGCATAAACAATTTCAAATCACATTTGATAATAAATACTGTAACGAAATTACTCTCTTATTTCTGACAAGTATAATATTTTAACTTGGAAATCTAATAATTATTACTAAATAAGCAAGACAAAAATAACTTTTTGGTATATTTGGCATTACCCCATAAATTGAAACAAAAATCTGGTTTGGGATAGACAATAAACTTTTAAATTTGGAGTAAAATAATTATTAAAAAATAAACTTTATAACTTTTTGAAAATGCAAAGATGAACAATAAATTTTATGTAACTACCTCTTTTTAAAAACGAGCTGTTAACTACCAAATAGTGCATGAATATTTTTATTGCTAGCACACACGATAAAAATATAAGTACATAATAAAAACTATATTAAAATAATACTAATTACCCAGCATAATATCTCTTTATATTATATCTTTGAGACATTCTTAAAAGAGAAATAATCAAATAATAAAAAAAATCATAAGACAAATTTTTAAATCTACCTATCTATCAAATGCTAACAAAATAATAATAACTCATTAAAGCTCTTTTTTTCTTATATGGAATGAAAAGTTCATTTACAGTCTGTATGACATATAGTCATGTACTAAATGATAATTATTGGTATCATCATAAATATGGATAAACAAATAACAATTTCCTGAAGGGAGATAAATAATATTAATTAGATCCAATTGGACATCATTTCAAAGTCTCAGCAATAGCTAATAAAACTGCTGGCAATATAACACATTAACATCTTCATTATGGTAATAAATATCTAATACTGCTTAAGTTAGAACAATAATTTATTATTTAATTCATTAGATTGGTTTAAGCCATTGTTCCAAATTTTCAAAAGTCATTCACAAAGCAAATAACTAATCAGTTTATAAAATTCATTTAAATTAATGTGAGTTTATTAATAATATTCTTTAATTAAAAAAATCAAATGCAAATGATGAGAACAATGGTCTAAAAAGAATTCATATCCAGTTTTATGCTCTTCTACCCATTCATTTATCAGCATATTTTGAGATAAGTTAATAATTTATTAATTATATGTCACACATTTTCATTTCTCATTTCCAGAAATGCAATGGTTAGGTAAATGTTTTATCAATAATAATAATAATAATAATAATAATAATAATAATAATAATAATAATAATAATAATAATAATAATAATAATAATAATAATAATAATAATAATAATAATAATAATAATAATAATAATAATAATAATAATAATAATAATAATAATAATAATAATAATAATAATAATAATAATAATAATAATAATAATAATAATAATAATAATAATAATAATAATAATAATAATAATAATAATAATAATAATAATAATAATAATAATAATAATAATAATAATAATAATAATAATAATAATAATAATAATAATAATAATAATAAAGCAGGTTAGAATAGGTTATCTGCACACATCCTTCCATTTGATCTTAATTTCTTTACAGCTAGCAAAAATTATCAACAAAGAGTCTCTGAAGTGTTTTGTGAAAAGGTTCAACATAAATTGTCCAGGATAATAAAAGAATTCACACATTCCAGTTATTTCTTTAATGTTAGAGATTAAATCTAGGTAAATCAAACTTATAATATAGACCCACCTTTCAACTATTTCTCCAATATTAGAGATAAAATTTAGGTAAAGTAGATTTGACATATAAGCACACATTTCAATTATTTTTTTAATGTTAGAAATTAAAGTTAAGCAAAGCAAATTTAATATATAGCCACACATATGCATCTCAAATGTGATTTTACAATTTAAATTTTTCAGTTGAAAGCAGGGAGATATACCTTATTTTCAAAGTGATTTATGTCTGCATATTTCCTCTTTTATTTTCCCAACTAGAACTTTTTAGTTGTTTTCATCCAGAAAATTAATAGTTGTTTTTAACTTTCAAGCTTGGACTATGGAAGAGCTAACTTGTAGAAACAAAATTGTACTGCAAAAACTTTTTGTGGAGAGAGATTTTTGTTGAAATCAGAAAAGGCAAAAGTCAACTTTTTGCAAAAGTATTGCCATTTTATACCAGATTTTTACCTAGGCATCTGTTCTCCCATCAATCCAAGGTCACTCAAAAGGTCAATTCTGGAAAAAAATGGCTCCTCCTATTGCATTGAGCTAATTACTTCCAAAATATGCAAGAATCTTTTTTTCTTAAAAAAATGAAAGAAAAAGCATTTTGTTTTTAAAAGATATTAAATAAATTGAACCAAGAATAAAATATTTTACATTTCTAAAATAACAAAATAAAAAAAAAATTATTTTAGCAAATAAATTATTTAATGGTGTATTTGCTGTTTGATAATTCACAGGTCCAGTGATCTATTAATTCATTTAAGTTGTGTTTAAGCTGGTTATCCAAGCTATGGGTTAGGAAATCAAATATTTTGCTATGAGACATGATATTTGATAGTACAATCAAGTACATGAATGGAAAATGAAGCTGAAATATGCCACAAACATACATGAACATTCATAAATACTGTATTACAGGTACTAAACTGATTTGACTGAAATGACAGTTGCTATGATGATAAGCTAAACATATTGCACTATTTACACTATGTTTTGAAATATTATAAGCAAATAAACCAGAGAATTATCTAAACAAATATCAATACTGTTCTGCAGACAAATAAAACAAACTTCAGTCAACTTAAACAAACTGAAAATTTCTGTGACAAGCCACCTCCTTTTTCTAACATTAATTACTCACTAAAGAAAAATATTAAACATTTTAAAACCTTCAAATTATATATGTAAATGCTTTTAAACATAGTTTTAAGTTATTAATAAAAAAAATTAAAAATTTTAGGTTATTTCATTTTTTTTAGTAAGATGCAATGAGCTGTTACTGAAACATTGCTATATAATTACAATCAATATTTTTTGTGCCTATCCAGAAGGTTACAATATATATATATATATATATATATATATATATATATATATATAATGGTCATGAATCGATTCTGCATATACAAATGTGGTTATCTTTTAATATACTAATATCTATAGAAAGTAACCATCCTTTTACCATAAGTGCTGCTATTTACAATGATACTCTCTCTCCAGACACAAGATAGAGTATTTAAGGAAATAAGACCAGCTGTCTTAATTGCTAAACTTAAATGTAATTTTATGAGCCAATTTTAAGGGTATAAAAATGAAAATGTGAATTTAGAATTATTCACTTGAAATACATTTATTTTTAATATTTTTATTATCACTTCTGTAATTTTTAATTTACTTTGTGCTAATATTCAACGATGTTAAATTATGTACTATTTGATAAATTGTACAAGCCCTGCGTTTTAGATAGATCGTAATAAACTATAGAAAGTAATCTTTCTTTCTTCACAAGTGCTGTTAAACTGAGATGTTCAATCTGCAAGGATATTCTTGCCCCAAACACAAGACAGAGATTTTAAGAAAATAAGAGTGGCTGTTTTAATTCCGAACACAAATGTAATTATATGAGACAATCGTAAATGTCTAGAAGTGAGTGCTTGAATTTATAAATCATTCACTTTAAATTTGTGAAGAAAGGATAATTATTTTTATAGTTTATTATAATCTAAAACACAGGGCTTGTAAAATTTATCAAACATTACAGAATTTATCATCATTTAATATTAGCATAAAGAAAATTAATTTTTTTTAGAAATGCTAATACGAATAATAAAAATAAGAAATGGATTTAAAGTGAATGATTTATAAATTTGCACTTTCATTTCTAGACACTTAAGATTGTGCGTGTATAATTACATTTGAGTTTGAAGAATTAAGACAGATGCTCTTATTTCTTTAAAGTCTCTATCTTGTCTCTAGGTTGAGAGTATCATTGCAGAATGAACATTTATGCTTAATGCGCTTGTGAGAAAAGATGATTACTTTCTATAATTTATTACAATCTAAAACACAGTACTTGTAAAATTTATTAAATACTATATACTAATATCTATTTATTTTGTTAATGATGCTGTAAGCATAATAATCATAAATAAAGGATATATCAACATTCAGGGTTGAATTTGTGATTATTATTAATCTCTGTTTGCCACTTTATAAATACGATCAGGAAGTATTCTAGGATATATTTATTGACATGAGTTAACAGGATTATTTTATACATTTATAAGCTTTATTTCTTAATCTTTCATAAACTTTAATGATTAAACTGAACAATAAATACATCATCCTATATCTATAACATCTGGCAAAATCAAGGACGATATGAATTATTCCTTAAAAAATGTTAATATTCAGATCTGACAATCTTCATATAAACTAAGTGAATTTTCACACTATTTAAATAAATAATTTATTTACAGACTTGTTATAAAATAATTTTCAGTACAATTCCTTATTTCTATTCTCAAGAAAAAATATTTTTTAATGATATTTAGAAACTATAAAATGAGTCATTACAATCAATAACTATTCTTAATACCCTTTAAATTTTATTTTCTAATTTAAATTATATTTCTTATTCTACATAATTAACTCCTTTTCCATTAAAATTTTAATCATAAGCACTGTTATTACTTTAATAGTCTCATCTCTAAATTACCTTTTAGTTGATGTTCTATGAGCATGCTTGGAAAGACAGATATTCAACAGACAATAACATCCTCAAAAAATGTTCAAGGTTGATTTTTGATCCACTTAAAATGTTAATTTTATAAACCACCGTGTATAATATTGTGATGTATTTATATGATCAAATACTGTTTCCTGCAAATAAATACTCAATGCCTTTAAGGCATCAAGGATATAACACTATATATTGATGACTCTTAAAAATGTAGTTTACTTATTAAGTCATCTTTAAATACACAGCTGGCACATTCACATATATTTATATAAAGTTAGTCTATCAAGTACAAATTTGATTAACATATACAAAATTATATATATATTGTAATGGGCACATACGCCCGTTACATTATTTTTTTTTATTAAACATGAAAAAAGAAAAGTTCGCAAATAAAAACTCCTTTTTTTTAAGAATTAAAAATTGAAAATTAAAAAAATCATCTAAACTCTAATATATATAAAATCGCACAGATGAGAAATTAAAAAAAATAAACTTTATTTAAAAAAAAGAAAAAGTTTTAAAACTAAATTTTCAAGAAAAAGACTTAAAAGATTTAAAAATAAAAAAAATAATTAATGTTATTGAAAAATGGAAATGATTATTTTAATTAGTCCAAGTGAACTAGCCATTGGGCATTTAAATGTATAAGCAACGGTCAGATAGGAAAACAATAGAAACTAATAGCAAATAAAAAGAAATCCCTTAGGAATTGGACCTCAATGAAAGGGTCTTCATCATCATGACGTAATGTTGAGTTAATCTGCAAAACAATTATAACGATCGGGGTGAATAAGAGACTTAACATATCTGCCTACTATATAAATTTTCTAGGTTCAAATGACCTAGTAGCATCCTGTAGTATAGATACATTAAGTCTCTTATTCACCCCGATCGTTATAATTGTTTTGCGGGTTAACTCAACATTACGTCATGATGATGAAGACCCTTTCATTGAGGTCAGATTCCTAAGGGATTTCTTTTTATTTGCTATTATTTTCTATTGTTTTCCTATCTGACCATTGCTTATACATTTAAATGCCCAATGGATAGTTCACTTGGACTAATTAAAATAATCATTTCCATTTTTCAATAACATTAATTATTTTTTTTATCTTTAAATCTTTTAAGTCTTTTTCTTGAAAATTTAGTTTTAAAACTTTTTCTTTTTTTTAAATAAAGTTTCTTTTTTTTAATTTCTCATCTGTGCAATTTTATATATATTAGAGTTTAGATGATTTTTTAATTCTTAAAAAAAAAAGAAGTTTTTATATGCGAACTTTTCTTTTTTCATGTTTAATAAAAAAAATAATGTAACGGTGGCGTATGTGCACGTTACAATATATATATGTAATAGCATGAATATATATATATCACGTTTTTCAGTACTTCATATTAGTTTTATTCTGTTCATGATATTTAAAAGATATATTTACAATTATTAACTGAAGAATGATTTAATATTTACAGGTTATTCAATATAGAAGTGTAGCCCTTTCCTCTAATTAGTTATAGTGATTTCGGAATAACATATAGATGTTTTGAAATTATGTAGTATATGTGTATATAAATCATGCTGTGCATATATGTACTTCAGTAAAAGTAATGCTGATGTATGATCAAAGATAAAGTATATGTGGGCACATTCTACATCTTACATTTACTGACAGTTAGTTCACATATAGCTTGCTAGAGGTTTTCAATACTTCCTATTAATTTCATCTATATCCATGTTATAATAAAGTTGTATGTATAAATATCTAAATATTGTACTTATATAGTAAATTTATATTATAATGATGACTTACTTTTCCACAAGATATTAAGGTAAAACCTTGTGAGACAGTAGTGCAAGAAAAAATGTATTGAATTGTCAATACGATATGGAGATTCAGATGTCTAATACCTTTAGATCACGTGACAAATGGAGGTTGCGTGCAATATGCATTAATGAAAAAGTGTTGGCATATTTTGTGCTAATTTGTTGGTAAATTTATTGTTTGAGAGATGTGATAATTATAATTGGAAAAATAAAACTAAATGAAGCAGTCAATGTATTTTTGAATGACTGCAATTTTTATTTTACAATCTTTAAGAAAATAAGAAGTATTAAAAATACTGTTATAGAATAAAAGATAGAATACTTTTCCATTTATTATTTTATTATACATCACTTAACAAATTTATACAAAAAACACATCTATTTGTTCTGCAATAATTCTCAACAAAGTTTAATAAAAACATGTAAAAAAGTTTTTTCTAGTTAATCCATAAGATATTAAGCCAAAAATAAATAATAATATTAGTGATTGTAGGCATGCCATATTTTTGTTAACATCAATTATACATAAAAAAAATAATACTTTTATAAACTATATACACAAATAAATAATGAACACCCCCCCCCCCCCCCAGTATATCATAAATTAAAATTTAATATATCAAATTAATAAAAACTGAGAAACACTACAACCGAATGTAAAATTTAAATATGGCTTACAAAAGAGTCTTTAATTAGCCCACAGTAAGAATCTCTCCATTAAATTTTTCATAAATAAAATAGACTTGTTAATGGTTAGAGAGCAGTCGTTTGAATAATTTTTTATTCTTCTTCTTTTAATCTCTAGCCAAAATTATCTAAATTCACATTTACTAATAAATATTGGATCTTAATTTAGTTTAGTATGAACAGCTATCTGTAAAAATATCTTAGACCGAATTTTGGCCACAGGTATGGATAACATCAATTTCAACCTCTTGTTATATATATATCGCAACATTTGCAATTTAGCACGCCTTAAGTATTTTAAAAACTGTTAAAAAAAGTAAATCCGTACGTAATTAAGCCACGTACAAACTCGCGCAGACACACAAAATCGTCTCTAAGTCTAGATTAAAAAGTCATTATTTGATCCCATAAACATACCAATAAATATAGTAATTCATTTCACGTTTATCTTTATACGAATTTATAGAATAAAGTTCTTATAAGTTAGAATCTATTTACTAAAAATAAAACCTACAAATACACCCACGTTCAAATGAAATGGAACTAATTAAATAATTTATTTCCTTAAAACGTTGCTGATCCAATCAAATAAAAATGAATGTTTCACCCCTCTTTATCTTTCTTCACTTATCCTTTAGATTAAATTACCATTGTGGGTTTTGTAATTTAATAATTAAGTAAACTTGTTTCTTTTCACGCTTATTTCTCTTCTAAGGATATGAAGACAAACACTCTATAAAAACGTTCATATTTTTATTTATTTACAAAAGCTGTGTTTAATATTGATATTATTTTTCAAAAGTGTTTAAGATTTTCTTTGTTTGTTTAAACAAAATTTAAAAGCATGTCATGAATGCATATTTTTTCCCTTGCGTCAAACCATCGGCCGGGAAGCGAACCCGCGAATGCATATTTAGATAACAAAACAGAGTTATAGCATCTAATACGAAATGTGGTATTCAGATTATGTATGGATTATTTTGGGATGCATAATAGTAATGTCGTTATTTCTTTTTAAGGGGAGCAAAAATAAAAATAGCCCACCAGGTCCTCCTGGAAAATTTTTAATTGGGAATACTTTTTTATTCAAGCCGAAGGCTTACAAAATATTAAACCAGATGTCAAAAAAGTACGGTCCGATATATCAATTTTTCGTTTTTGGACAGCCCGTTGTAGTGCTCAGTAATTATGAAATAATAAAAGAAGCATTCGTAAAGCAAGGGAATATTTTTTTCAGGACGATCTACAGGCCATGCTTTAGAAACTTACAGTAGCGGGTCTGGTAAGTATTTAAGTTTTATAAGTTAAGACATATTTTATGACTGAAGAAACTAAAAATTTTAATAATCACATTTAATTTTAATAAATTAATCTCTTAGGAATGATTACGTAGACGACACCGTTAGCCAGAAAAGAAAAAGAAAACTATCAATATTTGAATACAAGATGGCGACTTAAAGTTTCCTTTTTGTTTTTTTATTAATAACTGCAAATATATAATACTTTTAAAAGGAAATAATTTTGTAATTACAACATTCCTTGAAAAAAAAATAGTTTGTTACGAGGTTGAAGTTAACTCATCCAAAATTATAAGTCATGAAGCAGTTTTAAAACTGCATGCTACAGCATTAATGATAAGAAAGGGACGCATAAATTTTTAAATTAATTATTCAACAGACCTCAGTTGAATTTTTTTTTTAAATAAACAAATGCCTATCTTTGTACTATATATAACGCAATAAGGCCTTACTTTTTAAACGTTCTCGATTTCACTGTAACCAACAACCTATACATTGTTATTATCTTCGGTAGTATTGTTTATTATCTGCTATTACTAATATACGGGTTTTAAAAATACTTTGCAGTTTTGCAAACGATAATAGACCAATTATAATAAATTTTGAATTTCACCCTGTTCAAATTCTTCTTTATGATCTCCTTTATTTAGATCGTATTAGAGTATTGGTTCAGAGTTAGATTGGATTACTATTTAAGAGTAATATTTAAAGTCAGAGTTAGAGTTATAATTTGAATACAATTAGAATAAAATAAAAATTGGAGTTAGAATTAGATTTAGAATTAGTTAGGATTTTTTTCTCTTTCAATAGATAGGTATAATATTGAGACATAAGCTCAGGAGTTGTAACATTTCATAACTATTAAGAAGGTTTATTAATATAAACCATCCAACGAAACACTCTCGGAAAGCAGAAATCAATAAAAGTATTGATTAATCATAAATAGTTATTTGTAATGACAATCTGATAAGAAGACTGGACTTAGTCAAGCTCATTCCGAAATATAACATATTAACAGGCTAATTAATAAATATAATAATAATGCACAATTACAACAGTGAGTTTTAGAATCTACATTAATATGTTCTTTGCAAGAAATTTTAAATAAAAATGCCCCTCTAAATAAGTGTATTTCACCTTCAATATGATTTTCCAATAGAAACAAGCTGTTTATATCTGCACAATTTATAATTTTACTCATAATATCCACACACAACTCTCTCTCTCTTCAGCAGCAAGTAAATAACTTTTATTACTGCTTAAATATATAACGTTTCCTGTTTTAATTATAACACAGAACAATCAGTTCCAATCACGTTACTCAGAACTATTTTGCAAATTTATTAAATTGATTTGTTACATGCTTTGCAAAATAGTTCTGAATAACTTATTTGGCATGAATTCTCTGTGTTATATATATATTAAATTCCATAGATTCACCTGCATTTGACATGAGTTCAAGTCGAGGCTGATAAAACCTAAAAATCTTGTCAATAGGCTTAGGATTATTAAATGGTTACCTAGTTAGATAAATAGTAAAACCGTCATTAAACTTGCCCAAAACGCAACATCCAAAAACTGTCCAGCCTTTTGAACAGTTTCTTTTTTTTTCATTGTTCCTCTATAAAAAGTCACAGTACAGCTATGAATATGAGGCAAAAATAGCGTGTAATAATTTCTGTGTATCTTTATAGCTTCTCATTCAAGTGTGTTATACACTTTGTTAATTTTGTATATTAAATTATCGAATGAGAAGTCTTAAAATCTTTAATATTTTACAAAAAGTCATTGTAAAGGTTTTTGCTTTTCAGTAATCTAGGGAATAATAAAACTTTCTTAAAAATATGTTTCCCACTTTTATCACAATAAAATTACAATAATATCTATATACATATGTGTGTACAAGTATGTACTAATTCTCTATATATTTGAATATTGTAGCTCTGATGAAGAATGATGATTAGTCGAAATTAGAAGAAAATATCAAGCAATATTTTTTATTTGATTGCATTATAGAAAGTGTATAAATGGTGTTATATAAAATTAAATGAATCGATATCATTTGATTATGGTTGGATGGTTCTTAAATGTGGTAATCTGTCACTTAAATATGCTGCCTATGCAAGGACAGGTGATGAGAGACAATTCTCCCATGGGAAAGTGATATATTTTATATATTCTCCACCTCTAAACTTCATGTGGTATTTCATTGTTGGTCAAGCCATACTGTTCAGATAGTAGCTGATACACTTTAGGTGGGCTTAGCAAATTGTTTTAATCATTTTACTACACAGAATTTTAGCATTCTAGTTGTGTTTCAGTCAGTACTGATAATCTTCATAACAACAGTCTTGTTAAATGATATATAATGCTTCCAAATCCAGAACTAAAATCTTTTTAAGTGGTACAATGTTTGCAAGTCTCTCTACAGACATTGTTTTTCTTTCCCTTTATATAGCTTTTGTCAGAATGATAAATTTTCCCCAAAACCTCAGCTTGCTTTCTTCCTCTTTTTATTTTTCTTAGTGGTTTAACACTAATCTGTTTTTTTCTTGTCTTCTACCCATCTTTGATCTGTAATTACTCTAGAGGTCATGTTATGTGATTGAATTTAGTTTTGCTTTTTGACACATCAATTAAATTAATTAAGTTTTACAATTTTCTTTAATTAATGCTCTTATTTGTTCTTTTTTGATAGATTTTAGCAAAGTTACAATATATATATATTGTAACCAATTGGGTTACATAGTACACCAATAATAATATAGTGTGTATATATATATAAAGTAAAGGAAAAGTAGAAATAAACACAGACATAAATTTTTGTAAATATTTTTCTATATTTCCTAAAATAAAATAATAATAAGTAAAGGGTTAAATAACTCTGGGCTTAAAAGTAAAATTTCATTATGAAATTAATATGTTAAAAAGGTCTGAATAAATATAAATATTGCATTATTATTAATTATTACTCTGTTTTTGAAATTTAAAAACACCATACTTATTTTTGAAATTTTTTAATTAATTAAACAAATTTTTTTATCTATTAAAAATCCTCTAAATAAAAACATGTATATAAATTCCAAGGGATTAGAGAGATAAAATTCTGTTTTTAATCAAGGTGTTGTTATAACACCTCAGATGATTTTATAAAAAGGGCTGATAAAAATATCAGTCAGTATTATAAGAGTTAGCAGAAGAGCTAGCTATAAAGTTAGCTCAAGTATTTGGTGATGAGTTGGTAACTATAGCAGAAAATAGCCATAGTAAAGCTAGATGCAAAGATGGCTAGTATAATTATCAAGAGAACTGCCATGAGGATTTAAGAATGCAAGGAAGTGGCTGCTCTACATTTCACTGGAGGAGTTTGAATTTACATGGAGGAAACTGGTCAAGATTCTTTGCAATTCATAGCCTTAAAGTGTTCTGGAAAACAGCTTTCTGACCTGAAGCTTACAAAATCCAAGTATAAGTGGAACTGACTACAGAAAGGAAAAAGCCAACCATACCTGAATTATGTACTTTTACCTGATGATGACAATTTCATGGAATGACCAAAAACAGCTTGCCCAAGAGAGCAGCTGAATAAAGAAGTAGTTATACATATGCTGCTGTGTCTACATATGTGAAGAGAAGCACAGATAAACTTGCATATGAAAGTGAGTTGTTTTTCAATAATTTATTTGATGGACATTTTTAAATCTATATTTTTAAATTTAAAGACATTGATAATTCGTTAAGAGGTAAACTAATAAAAGCTTTCTAACCTCTGGAAAATTGACTATATATTTTTTGTAAAAGAATAAAAGAAAGCTATAATAGAATTTGTTAAACTGATTTTTTTTTAAATATTGATACACACGTATAAGTGTGAAATTTATGTGTTTTCCAAATGAATTAATTATGAAAAAATATAATATTATTGTAACGAGTTGAAATAGATGAGTCAGTGTGCGTATATACACGCACACTCATATATGTAAAATTTTAATATTTTTTTTTGATTAAATGTCAATTCATTTTTAAAAAAATATTAATTGCATATTATAAATTGTGCGTTTGTGCACACATCAATGTAACAATTTAAATGCTGAATAGTAATTATTTAAATCTCAATGTGATCATTTGAAATTTTGTATTATAATCAAAATCAAAAAATTCACACACATATGTGTGCGTATATATGTCAATTGTATCGCAAATAACAATGCATGTCAGATAGACACTTATATGTAAAATTTTGATCATTTTTCTAAATTAAATGTCAATTCAAACATGTTAATTTTGTATCAAGCCATATGCCTGTGTGCTGAATGGGTTTTAAGTAAACCTAATTTATTAATCATGTAACTCAATGTATATTTTTCAAAATCAGAACCCTCATAAGACCTTAATCATTTATTTATTGTTATTAATAAACTTGTTTAATTGTTAAAAGTTGTATTCCATCATCTCTTGGTCACGTACAGTAATAGAGCTTGTGTTCTCTGAGCTAGATTTTGGACACGGATAAATGGGGATGTATATTTAGTGCCTTGAGGCATCCAGAAATGATCAATCATCATCCTGGTTGGCACAAAAGAGGATACTCTTTAAAGCTCACACACTATTATTTTTTATTTTACTTTAGTCTTATTAAAAATTTAAGTTTATAGTTGGCCAGTACAAGTGGCCTGAGCATTGATGATGATCAGCATGTTTTAAATATCCCAGCATTATTGTTTTGATTTTTGATTATTGTGTATTTTTAATGGATGGGCACTAAGCTGGTGCATCCATGTTATGTTAAATAATTGCCCAAAGTGGCAAAGGCTGAATAGTTGGCCTGGTCTATAGAAGACCCATTTCTAATCCAGTCACAAGGTTGACTGTTGATTTATATTTTTTATTGTTCAAATCCAGCCACAAGATTTTATTCTGATTTATTGTACTGATTTGTTTATTCCCACCAATGATGATGATGAATGATATTTTGAGTATTGCTCATATTTATTTTGATTTATTGATAATGCTGGTTGATGGTTAATTATGCTTTTAGTAGCTGGCTGGTCTCTTAATGCTCACAGAGATTTTGATCTCATACTCATATCTTTAAATATTTACTTATAGATAATTTTTCAAGTTATTGATATTTGTATTTCATTAAATGGACTGCGAGTGCTGATTTTCCATCACCCCAGATTCACTCCTTTTTACTTTCCATCCACTTCTCACCCACCCCCATCCCGTTACAATATATATATATATATTCATGTACTTATTATTATCAATAAGAATTTGCTTTAAAAATGAATATAAATGATAGCTAAATAATAATTAATATAAAGTGCCATTATGCAGATAGTTAGAACTATTAATGCTAAACTCTTTTAATAAATATTACTTTAAAGATTGTCAGAACTGAAAAATAGTAGAATCTTTTACAAGAATTCAAATTTTCATCCACACTATGTTTCAATTAGGAATTAGCCTCCATGATAACAATTATATTTAGAATTTATGTAGAAAAACTCAATTACAGAAAATGTTAAAAAAAATCAGTTCCACTAAGTTATTAGATATTGATTTCATCTAGCTACAAAACATAAATATAAGATAGTCAAAATAAGAGTCATAGATCACATGACCCTATTCTCTTAAGCTTGTAAGTTATAAACAATGAGGATTGCCAATTCCTCAACAAGCTTTGTGTTAAATGCTTAGCCGGAGAAAGCATTTAAATTATCTCTGTCAGGACCCCCCCTCCCAAACCCCTGACTATGGTTTTGTGCTTTGGCACTCCTCGGAGAGGTGCCAGGGTAGGTTCAGACACTATATTTAGTCTCAATATATATATATCAACACAAAACAATGACAGTGACTGAATTTTTTTCTGACTATTTTTTAATGATATACCAAACATATGCATTTATTACAAATACACTATAAGCTTATTTATAAAAAAATTAAGTTTGTCAGCTATTGATTCTCAATTATGCATGAAATAAAAGAACAAGAATTGAATAACCATGAATTTTTTAATGTCTAATGACTTCTACTTCAAATGCGAAACAGCAAATAATTACTGTGATTAATTAGATTTAAATATTTAAGGACTTTGTTATTGGAAATTCATAAAAAGTTCGAGTTCCAGACGTCGCTAGAACTAGAACTAATTTGAGGATCTTATGCTCCAGAACTGGACACTTTACTACTGGCCTAACCATGCAGGGCATCACTAGGATAAAAGTGTACAACATTCGTTATATATGTTTTATCACATAAAGGTTGCACAATTGCTTGTAATAAACCTAAATGTAATTATTTTTTCTTCAATTATCTTTTTTTTATGCAACAAGTTTAATTTTTTAATTAATAATCCTTTTGAATCAACGTGCACAGAAATATTTTAAGCATTTCCCTTATTTACTATTATAAATAGTTAAAAGACTATTCAAATGTATAAAATTTCCTTATTTGAAAAGCTTAGCATCAAGGAATTTTGGAACAACATTATTCAATCTGCAGTTATTTAATGTATAAAATATGTTTTATTCGACTTTAAATTCCTAATATTAAGACAATTGTTATAACGATAATTTTATTGAAAACTCAAATATTTCAAGTGGTTTTAAAACCTTGCAAAATTAACTTCTAATTTAAAATTTGCATCAATTAGCTTCCTTATTGTTCACACTGTTATTCCAAGGATCAATGACACAGATTTTGTAAAAGATGTTTCAAAACAAATCATATAGATATTTTATTACTCTGACTTTTAACCCCCCCTCCCCATATTTTAATTAAGAGGAATAAAAATATTTAAATAACATTTTAAAATGGAATAATATCACCAATATTTGTATGCAGTTAAACATTCCTGAAAGTCAATTGTTAACTAGACAATAAGGTAAACCTTGATAAAAGTTGATCATAATCAGTCAAACTGTAAGCCAATTTTTAATTTTATTATTGCAAAGTCCGATTTTTGTTTAGGAAAAAAAAATTCAGTTACAAATTTCCACCAAGCAATTCAGTTACTAAATAAACAAGTTAACTAATTTTGTTTTTTGTTTTTTATGCTTAAAAAGAATTCAAAATCTTAGTCTAATTCAAGATAATAATATAGCTTTAATCAGTTGGTTACTTACTTCCAACTTTGGGTTATATTTTTATTCAAACTTCCAATTGAAATCAAGTTACCTAACAATAACTAAAAACAAAAAAAGCCATTACATGACCAGTGTTGTCGTCAATAATACCAGCGTAGAGTTTCAAAATCAAAAGATCAGTCAGGCATACGCGTTATTGTAGCAATCTCTGATCTTTGTTTAATAATAAAAATTTAATTTCAAGTTCCCAGCAATTAGCTCATTTGCTCACAACTGAGTTAACAAACTCTGGCTGTTTATGCTTATAAAGTAGTCAAAACCTTAGGCTAACAAAAAAAACAACAACTTTATATACTTTTTTCAATTTCCAATCAGTTGATGACTGATTTCCAATTTTGTGTTCAATTTTTCATGCAAATCTTCAACTATGCTGAGCCTAACTACCTACCTAGATTTTGTCTGGACACTAGCCATGAATCTCACACTTAAATCATATAAAGAGCCTCATTGATCACCACTTCTAACACAGCAATACCCAGAGTCTGACCAACCGATTGCAAACTCCAACTCTAACAATTACAACCAGTTTGAGCATAGCTGTCCCACCAGACCCCTCTGGATATCAAGACACTCAATACATGGATCTCATTTTTAAACTTCATCAAAAGCCTTACTCAGCTCTCACATCTAGCACACAGCTAGACCCAGCTTATCACAAAGTCCAACTTAACAATGACAACCAATTCTAACATAGTTGTACCACACCCCACTGCAACACTCATCTAATGCACCAGAAAATAGACATGGCAATCCCATTAGGCCTCCCAAACACACCAACACTTTCCCCAACCCATATTGCCAATGAAACCAAGAGAAAGCCTGGTCACCCAAAGAAAATAACCTAAAAAATAAAAATACTGTCATTGATCTCACACCAAGTCAGACTTCACAAATAATTGCCATGCTACCATGGAAATTTCTAGTCCTCACCTATGTTACCAAGGCAACTCAACTACATATAGAACTAAACCTGGATTGCATCTGTAGATACAGCAGTCTAGACATGTAAAATTTATGTAATCTTGTGCAAACCAATAAAACAACTTTTATATATGTAAAACTACAACTACAGATTACCCATGTAACCACAGCAATCTAAGCTATGTAAAACCCTTGTAATGAATGCACAGCATAAATAAATAAATCAACTTTTACATATATAAACTTAAATCTATGGATTGCCTATGAAACCACAGCAAAAGTGGTAAAACACTTGTAACTAATTCACAACATGAATTTTTTTTTGTAATCTCATGTAAATCAATAAATCAACTTTTATATATGTAAATCTATATCTATGGATTCTCCATGTAATCACAGCAATCCAATCTATGGAAAACCATGTAACTAACTCACAGCATGTAAAAGTTCCTATAATCTTGTGTAAAATAAGAAATCAACTTTTATACATGTAAACCTACAACTATGGATTGCCCATGTAAACACAGCAATCCAAGCTATGTGAACTCTTGTAACCCTTTAAGACAAATAAAGTTTATCATTGAAATGTAATAACAATAACAATAATAATAATAATAAATTGAATACTTTAAAGTAATTCAAACAGAAAAACTCTCTATATATATTGCCACTCAGTGCAAACCAGAGTAATCAATAGCAGTTAAGAGCAAGCATAAGAAATAGTGATCACGTGATGTTTATTACTTTAAAGAAAGTACTAGAATTCATTTTGTAATAAAACTTTTTAAATTGGAATTAAAATTTGATATTTTTATTTTACCTCAAATTATATATAATATATGAGTATTTTATTGGGTTTTTGGAATGTAGTTATTTTCTAACAACAATTTAAAGTAATCAGTTTAAAAAAAGTAATCTAAAAATACCATTTGTGTGAGCAGTAGAGTCAAGATTCCATAATTTTGTCTAAACCTGAATTTAAATATGGCAATATCTCTAATTTCCCAAAAACTGTATTATTATTTTTTATTATTACTACAAGATTAAATTAAATGCATTTATTTTTTTAAATAAAATAACATAATCGGGACGAGTATGTGTGTTATATATGCATAAGTTTGCTCTTTCAGTTAATTATATTGTTCTATGGAACTGATGACTTAATATGTATTATGTAACCAAATGATTAGTCACTCAAAAAATTGTGATTGAGCATTGATCCACCCCCTTTGAGACTACCATTCAACTAACCTGCACAGGACATCTCAATGTATTTGTTAATGTATTTATTTGCCAATAAATTTATATTATACACACATTTTTCTGTTGGGTTCTGCAGACTTTTTATAGCCTCTGATTAATAGTTTCTACAAAATTGTTCATAACCTGCTAATAAATATTTTTTAAATATATTAATAATAGTTTACCATAAAACTTTAGATATATTTGACAAAGATGATGAGAATTGCTTACAATGCTAAACTTTTCTTCTGATACAGAAATATTATCTAGTCATCCTTTGTGAACCAGCCGATATCAAATGTTTTTTTCTTAATGATTGGGCTATGAAGTTTTTTGTCTTGCCATTTTTTGGGTATAAATACTAACATAATAAATAAACATTATTTTCACAGATGAGTCTAAAACAGAGCCCAAAGTTTGTAGTTTACAAATTAAAAGTAGATTATGTGTTAATATTTTTTATAGTCATTCATTAGACTAGAAATTATTCGATAATGAATAATATTTTTGTAGTGTAATTTTCATTACAGTACCTTGCGTGAGAGTGGTGTAGTGAAAATTACATTATAGAGATATTATTCATTATTACATTATATGTTTCTGTTTTTTCAATATTAATTTACGATTTAGGACTTTTCAAGTGACTAATTAAAACAGATGCATGATGGGATAAAAAGAAGTTTATTTTCTTTTTTATTGTTTATCTACTAAAAATATTCATTTAATGGAACTGCTATAGAGAATTTGGGTAAAATTGAGAAAAACAAACTATTATCAGTCTATTAAGGCCTTCTAGATATTTTGATGAAACTTTCTATTGTCTACGAACTTGGTGAGGTTAATTGAGCATTAACGTTCACAAAATACCAAAAAACCAAATGAAAGGAACTTTTCTTTATTCTATTGCCGGACAATAATATATAAGAGAAAATATCAATTAGAAAGCAGAAATAGCTATTAGCTATAGTGACTTTTTCTATTGTCTTACAATATTCTCTCACCACTTACTGCAATATCCTTAGGTAATACAATTTGTTAAACAACATTTTAATTTATAAAATTTATCTTCAAACACACCTTCAAACTGACTATAAATATACTTTTACAAATTCTTCTTTAAAGTCCCCAGACGTTGCAAAAATAACAATACCATTGGCAATCTAAACCTTAATCTTACATTTGCCAAAATATAGTTTTAAAGACAATTTCTTATAATTTAGATATTTTTGTCTTTAATAAATTCAATAAAAACTTTTCTTTATTATGTTTTTAAAAGCATCAATATATGTGTATATATTAAAAGCCTAAAACTAAACTGGTCAAGAACCAAAATTATCCCGACATTCAAAATTTTAATTATATATAATATGTATATACATTAAGTTGGAAAAAAAATGTGAAAAAGCGATAGTGAATCCATATGCCTAGCCTATGACCTAGTTCAAATCTAATTCAGATAAAAAAAATGTTGACATCCCAATCAGACTTAAACTTTTTTATTACAAATTGTTTTTTATTTCAGGTAATTCATAGCAAATTCTTAGTAAGAGGGCAAAACAGAGATGATAAAATGATCAAAGTCTCGCATCTAGCTACTGGAAAGCTTAGCAAATAACTGTTTCTTCTTCAGTGCCTTTTTTTTGAAAGAAACTGGGAGAAGACTAAGCGCTTGGTACAGATCTATTTGAAGAGTGCAGTTTAATGTTTACGAAGTTCAGTTATCTGCTCAAAGAGAAGTTAAATAACTAAAGAGTAGAACAGTATAATAAAATGTTAGCACTCAATCATCATTAATAATAGTTTGCTATTGCTCATCACCCTCTTAGCAATTTGGTCTAAATTTTCCTCGTTTGAAAATAACATAAATTTTAATGAGTATGTTATATATATTAAAGCAAAAATTTCATGAGTAAAATATGTATTTTACATTTTTCTTGAGCATGTATTTAAAAACTGTTAACTTTAAAATTATACTAGCATTTCAGTTCAAACATACTTGTTATTATTTGGCAGTAAAGTTTATTCAGTGATGTTGCAGACTTAAAAATTATATAACTGTTTATTTTGAAATATGAATCTTTTTCTACAGTACATGCTTTTTTATACCTGCACTTATATATGTAATATATAGGGAGTTTGAACTTAGACTTTCAAAAGACCCTCAACCATCCATGCTATCTCATACCATTGATACACTTGATCATATACATGTTGGAAAGATAAAAAAAATCATCAATATATGCATTTCATGCTAAACCAGCACTCGTCAGTTGATCCATATTATCATCTCCACACATACATACAATCAAAGCTCAGCTTATATTATAATAACTGTTTATTATAATTTTAAAATGTACTTAATACTTGATTTCAAATTTGTCAAACATGATTGAAATATTTTATCTAATAAAATGAATTTAAAAGTGAAAAGTGAAGGCAAAAGCTTAGTAAATGATAAATAAGGTGGTTGAGAGGTCAGCGCGACCGCCTTACAAGCAGTTGCCCGGGTTGCGGGTTCGCGTCCCGGCCGATGCTATGACACTTGAAAAAAAAAAAGAAACCAAATTTAAACTTAAGTGGCTTTTTTGATCAATATTTTTTTATGCAAATTTTTCAATCAAAAGAAGAGAGAAGCAATAATGAACAACAAATCGAAGTTTGAAACTAATGGCAAGTCATATAAAAAATTTTACATTCAAAAAGTAATTTAACTGTGTTTTGATGTAGTCTGAGCATTTAAACATTTCTGTCTTTTAATAATAAGTATTAAACCTGGACAGAATTTTGGTGATGATAAAATCTATATTACAGCCAGTTTGTGAAATATAAATAGTGAATCCTGAGAACTGTTTGACTGCATTAGCATATGTACTGATGTGATGATTATGCAAGCCCATATATTTTACAAACGGAGGTTTATACAATCTTTATTGATTTTTACATTTGATAGACTTTAAATTTTGATTTCTAAAAAAAAATGTCATTGCAAATAATACAAAAAATATTTGTAAGATCAGAAGAAAAGAAAAAAAACAAATGGCATCACCCAAACAAGTATTATTTGATATTATTGTGACAAATGAAGCTAAATAAATATTTATTTAGGAACATATTAAAAGGAGATAATAATTGATGACTATACGAAAAGCTCAAAAAGTGTTCTGGATCATAATAGAAAATGGAATGCTTGTGACAAAGTACTGAAAAGGCATTTGTTCTTCAGTAAGATGTTAGTATTTGATAATCATTTCTAAATAATGTAATTCTCAAGAAATATTAATTTAAAATGGAAATTTAATAATATTTGTCACATCTATTCATTCCTTGTGAATCCAAACAAAAAATAAGTACCTCTAGTGGCTTTTTAAATTTTTTAATTCTGCTATTGTATACATAGATTAAACAGTTTTAGATATGTAGTTCATGGTTTGGCCTAGCTATTGACACATAAGTCAGAGGCTATTAATTCCACTTTTGTGGCAGACTGGCATAAAAGTCATAAGTATTTGTAAATTGTTGATGATACTTGAGTAATATAGAGAGATCAAATAACATTTGGATTTATTGCTGGATTTGTAAAGAAAAGGACATTTCTTATTCCAGAATTCTTAGGTTGTTTTAAAGGTTTATAGTTGAACAATCAGAAAAAAATGTATCATTTATGATGTAGTTTATATGGAAAAACTCTGTCTTAGGTTAAAAATAAATTTAATCTAGTTAATAGTCATCCTTTGCATAATATCTCATTTTATTTATGTATTTTTATGTAGATAGATTTAATAATAATGATATAAACTTATTAAGATGTGTAATGTAAATGTAAATTGATACTTCATACCCTTAAGTTTATATGCTACTGAACATTTGCAATACATAATTAAGCAAAATATGGGCCAAAATTTTTTATTATTTCTTTGTTCTAGCAAGAGATAAATATTCAAGTCATAATTTTAGGTCAAATAATATTGTCCATTACCTGAAACATTATGAACATCAAAAATGTATTAAAAATTAATATGTAACATTTAATAAGCATCAATATCTTTTTTTGCAAAACATGATATGAACTTTAATCATTTTTAAATGTGAAAGTTTGTGATTTAAACTACATATGTGTAAAATTACAAATATATTCTTTTCATAATTCATATGCAAATACATTAAATATTAAACTTACACAACATTAAGGGATATAAAATAAATTAGAGTTGACTTAACAATCTCTTGCTGTGAAATGACAAATAGAAAATGTCCACTATGTTTGCAGAAGAAAACTATAGAGTTCTGATATAAAGTAGGTGAGTTGTTAAGTTATTTCACAGCTAGAGGGAGTTTAGTCAAATTCAATTTATATCATATATCATCATCATCATCAACCATTATCAATACACTGCAGGATAAAGGTCTCTCCAAGTTCAATCCATCTTTTCCGATCTTTAGCTTCTTTTCTCCACATCACTCCTACTCCATTTTTTATTTCATCCGTTATCCATCTCATATGTGGTCTCTTTCTGGTTTTTTTTTACAATCTCTTGGAATCCAGTTTAAGATCATCTCTTCTAAAAATATGTTCAGCCCAACTCCACTTCAGTCTTTTAAATTTTTCAATGAGGTCAGTAACACCTGTCTGTTCTCTTACCCATATATTGCATTTTCAATCTCTTCTTGTTACTTGTAACATGCATTTCTCCATACTTCTTTGAGTGGTCTGAAGTTTCTGTATTGCTCTTCTATTAAGTATCCAATCTCAGATCCATAAGTAAGAACTGATAAAACACATTTATTAAAAACCTTCATTTTTCAACACATAGGCATATTTTCTTTTAGTATCAAGTTATTTCTACAAAAAGCACTCCAACCAAGTTTAATACTATGATTAATTTCATTCATTATGTTTCCATCTGTATTAATAATCTGACAAAGGTATTTGTAGTCTTCTAACTCATCGTAATCAATCTTAATTTTCATATTTTGAGAAAATCCATTGAACATTATTTTAGTCTTTTTAACATTTATCTTTAATTCTACTTTCATCTGATAACTTCTGCAACATATTTTGTGGACTAAAATGGGGAGCTAAAAGAGTGAAAGTAAATGGAGATTATTTAAGTCATTTAGATTTTACAGATGATGTAGTTGTATTTCAAATATCATATATATATATATCATTTAAATTTGTAACCTTTGTTTATCTGCATAAAAAACTGGTTTCTTTCTTCTTTATAATCTAAAGCTGAGTACACTTTCAGTAAAGTTTACCATAATCATAGCTATCTTGGTAAATTTTACTGAAAATGCATTCAGTTTTAGAATATATATATAAAAAAGACCACTTTGTTATGCTGATGAATAAGTGTATGCAAATTTGAAAACAAAGGGAAAAAATCAATACATTTATAATTTAATAACATCATAAATATATTAATATTTGAAACAATATTAATTAATACATCATGTACCATAGAGAGAATTTTTAAAACTTTTACTCATAACCATATTAATACAAATTGGCCAATAAAAACATAATATGTATTTCAATCTGCACCCTCATTGGGCTTAAACATTTGAATTAACATTATTTTAATACAAATTTATTTTTAATAATTCAGTATTAATGCAAAAGACAAAACTATACAAAGCTTATTTTTTCATAAAGAATCTTGTATACAAAAATATCTAAATATGTAAACAAATAATGTATTAATATAACATCAAAAGTTTTAAAAAATTCTCTAGATGACACATAAAAATGACACTTCAAATAGTTAGATATTTATGGCATTGTTAAATTATTTGTTTATACATTTAGATATTTATTTGTATATAAAGTTCTTCATTTAAAATGAGCTTTATATATTTCTATGTGGAAGCTAAGTCATCAAAGATAAGACTGTATTTTATAATTTGAATGCTTATGTTTTAATATGAGTAGAACATAGAAATGGTATTGAAATAAAAATAACATTACTGTGCTGAATAAGCTCCAGTTGCTTTTCGGCTTCTCATAAAAGTGTAGCTGAAAAAATATGTGTCTTACTGAGATTAATCAATATTTTTTATTAATATAATAAGATTATGCATATATATATATGTGTGTGTAGATTGCTTGTGTAAAGATTATCATAGATCTATCATATTTTTTTATGAAATATTAACTTGCAAAGCTTCATGGTAGTCATTAGTGCATCTGCTTGTCATATTCATGACTTAAATATACTTCAAAACTGTTTTAAAATTATAAATAGCCTTAATTTTTCATTTAGGATAAATGACCAAAAACCAATCTAATTACACATCTTATATTAGATAATTATTAGTTAAAGAGCAAAGATCTCAAGTTAATCTAGATTGGGTGCTAATAAATATATATATAATGTCAATGATTCCTCTCCCTTCCTAATGCTATGTTTTATCAGCAATGCTACCTTGTAAATAAAGATACCATTAAATTCAGACTTTATCATTATTCATAAAGTAGTGTTGCTGAAAAAACATAGCATTATGGTAGAGTGGTTGATATTTTTATTTGAATTTTCAGCTAGTTATATACACTGGATTTATTTTATACATATATATACCTAGGGAATTTGAACACAGATTTTCAAATTCCCTTCAGATATCCATTCTAACTTGTACAACCAATACACATGACCACACACATGTGTCATGGGTATTGGTTGTATGACATAGAATTGATAGCTGAAAGAAGCTTGAAAGTCTGTGTTCAAATACTTTATATTTCATTTAAACTCCAAGTATATGAATTATGCTTGTATTTAAAAAAAGTATTATATATATATATAAGTAATATGATGTGACTACTGAAATAATGTTACAACTTTATAGATATCAGCTCATAGTTCATTTTTTAATATTAATCAGTAAAAAAACATAAACACAAATTTAGATAAGGATCTTACATGCTTATTGATGATAAGGAGTAATAGAATAATTACATAAAAAGAAGAGTTTTGAACAGAGAAGTTTAGTTTAGTTAAGAAATTTATGAGTATACAACCAATGCACAAAAAATTTTGACTCCATTTAAGGAGAAACTATTTTTATACATCATGTAAAATTACTGTTTCCCATACAAATATTGAAAATATGCTAAAAGAAGGAAGTGATTCTTTATTTGGTCTAAATAGTGGCTGCCAAAGTGAGCAATCACAACCGTAGATATCAGAGAGAAAATTAACTTATAATATCAAAAAAATAATAAATAAGATGACTGATTCTTTTCTATATTTATTAGGGTGTATGATAATTTTATTTTTAATTGAATTGGGATAAAATGAATTTATACTATTAAAAAAAATGAATATTTAATATATATTATAAATGTAAATTTTATGTAATAATTGTCAATGACAACTAATTATATTAATGATTAGTGGATAATTATAAAAATTAACAGTACCAAACTCTCCATACAGTAGTGCCACCAAGTGTAAGCCTTTGTAATCAATGGATGGAGGAGGGATTTTATACACAAACCTTCTGCATCCATTGTTTACAAAGGCTTGCACATGATGACACTATTGTACAGAGAGTTTGATATTGTTATTAACAGCATGTGTATGCATATGAATTGATGATCATGTGATATTTTGATGGAATTATAAAAATTTATACACATGTGCAATCTTTTTTCAGGTTAATAATGCATAGAGTGAATGAAGGATTATTCCTTAGATCTATCTGAATCTTCATGTACCACACATAACAGAAAACCTCAATAATCACAGTCTGAATGATTTTAAGTACATGCATATCTGTCATCAGTGTTAACAAAAAGGACTATACTGCAATCATGTTTTTAAAAGTGGTCAGCACACCAACATTCATAAGAGTTTTTCAAACTCCTCCTCTCATAATATAAATAACCCAGATTATCCATCAGTTATAATAATAAAAGTAATTGTATAGGTAATTGCTTTTGAAGATCTACTGTATATAACAATTAAGTATCCAAATGATAGGTGACACACAACATTTTTTTTAAATCTACCATTGATTTTTCTTTTTGATCCAGAATTTTTTATTTGCTGTATGCTGCATAGTGGAAGTGGACTAATTCATTTGTTTTTGAACTGAGCTTGGTTTAAAAAATTTGCAACGATTTGAAAATAATCTTTAATCTCTGTTCCATATTTGAATCTCAAGAAGCAGCAAGGTCAATTAATAACTAGTCTCTACATCACGAAGCCACAATCACAGAATCATAGGCTTAAGGTCTTCATATCAAATATCAATCTATTGTCAATTCTAGTATTTAAATATCACCCAACCTCCAGAGCAACGTTTATTAAGAAAATTATTATTTACATGACTCTTTGACTAGAGAAAAGGATGATCGGAGTAATTGTAGGATATCCTGCTTAGAATGTCATGTTTTCGTCCAAGCACTAAAGGATTAGACTGGACCTCAATAGTGCTATACTTTTGACCAAATATTTTTTTTCTTTATTTTTCTCAACTTACAATAGATCTAAATCCATCACTATCTCTGCTCCACTGAACTCCTTAAGAGAGAGAGGAATAATTACTCAAAGATACTACTATTTCTTGATGTTTTAATCCTAAGTAGAAGGTTAATTACATGTATAGTATATATATATATTTAAAAACTTATCAAATAAAAATGAATCCAAATATTATATTAAATGTAAAAATTTACTTTTCAACAAAATATACATTTTATTTGAAGATTATTTTCACACATCATAAATCACGGTAGTACATACTTATTACAAGTAATTATATCCTTATGAAAGAACTAAATTAATAAAGAAAATAATGACAGTAAGTTTTCAAAAACTATTTGGCAAAATAAATAACAAAGAAACTTATTGTCAAGTATAATACGAAAATCTGTTCTTTATCAAGCATTTATTATTTTTTTTGAAGTGGTTGAATGATTGGAAACAAGTTTATTTTATCTCTATATATTTAGCAACTTCAAAAATAACCTTTATTGACATTTAAAAAATCATTTATTTATTTAATATTATATATTTTACTTTGCATTTATCCTTAATTAAAATTTAAAAAAAAAAATCAATAATTGATTTTTATAAAATATATTAGCTGTAAAAAGACGAAGAGATAAAAACAATCCTAATTATATAGGTTTCTTTAGCATCCTTCCACAGAGAATCAGAGAAAATATTACCAAACTCATACACTTTCATTTAATACTGGCCTTTATGAATTTCTATTGATTTATCCTCTAGCTGCCTAGTAATTGAATGGCTAGTTAAATCTGGCTATAGATTAGTTATTTTAAAACGACTTTAGCCTATCAAAAAATAATTTAAACCTTAATTTTTCCAAATATTGTTTTAATTAAATCAAATATTCTATGATAATAGTAAGACTATTTATATAAATAGGCATGCGCGCGTACATATATACTCATAAAATGAAACGAAAATTTTTTTATTCTTGTTATTTTTGCAGCCCATCACTTTCGGTGTTTTGATGTTATCTTTTAAAAATTTATACATTTATAAATAATAACCTCGTACATTTTTTACAAATTAAAAAAAAAGAACTTTCTTTAAAAAATTTCATTCTAGTGCAAATGTTTGAATATGAATTAAAAGGTCGAATATTATTAATTAAAGTGTTTCCTTCGTTTCCAAGTTGATTTTTTCCCCCCAGACTTTTAGAAAATCGTAGAAACAAAGTTTTGTAAAAGAAAAAAAAATCTTATTTTCTATTCCCATATTAAAAAAGACTTAAGGCAACTTAAATGTAAACCTGATATATAAGGATAACAATTTAACTATAAAGTTTATTTTCGACATAAACCAAACTAAATCAAGAAGTCAAACTGGGTGAAAGTCAAACATTTCCCAAATCGCACTTATTTTTGAGGTAAACTATTCTTAAAAGTATTCCCAAGGAAAATATGTCTTTTCAAAATAAAGCACTTACATACTAAAAACTTAAAAATAAATAATAATTTTTTTTAAAAAGTTAACAAAAAATTTGCAACATTAATGAATGTAAATGAAAAAAAAAATTGTCAGGCGTTGGTGGCCGAGTGGTCACGACAGCTGCCTTACAAGCAGTTGTCCCCGGTTCGCGGGTTCGCTTCCCGGCCGATGCTTTGACACATGAAGATAAAAAAAAAAAAGCTAACAGCTCAACTGCTTCCAATTATTTAGCATTTAATATTCTGAATACAAATAATGATAAATTTCCCTATTACCAATTCAATTCTTAAACTCATCACATAGAGAAATTTGATGCAATAAATTAAAAGATAGTGAGAATTAGTTATACAATTTTCTGCAAAATTAACTCCTAACTGATTACATACATATATTTATAAAATTAAATATTGCCTAAAGCTATATTAATAAAATGATAAATAAAATAGAAAATCATACATTACAAATACTAGCCAAAAAAAATTTTTTTATTACTAAAATCCTTTCACGACCATGGATTCCTCTATTAACAAATACAATTTTTGGTACCCACTTTTTTAAGTGAAATTCAACAAGATACAAACAACTTATATATATATTGTAATGGTATTTAGGGTATGTGTACAAAGGTTCGCCTTATTCAATGAAGGATTAATTACATCTCACAGATTTGGGATCCAAAATATAATGGTATATAAGCCGTAAAATTAATACGCAATGAGTTAGCTTTTTGAAGTAATGTTTTATAATTACATAAATCGGACTTATGACGTGGACCAAAGAATAGGCTTAATCTTACACTCTCTTTCAGCGTTTCAAATAGCCTACTCTCAGGGATTTGCACAAAATAACTTATGAGGCATGAGATAAAATATAAACAAAGGGAGTATTTTATTGAATCTATTTTATATTTTCTAACAACTAACTATAGATAATTAAAGCAGCATGTCTAAATTTACTAATGTGAGACAATGTAGCCACTTACTAGGGTCTGTGCAGGCAATCTTTAGCATTCAGATGTTCTCAGGGAAAATAATTAAGTTAACAACGCCAAATGGTTCAATGACACGTATACTGATAAGTGATTAAAAGAAAAATTAATCACAGTTACTTTTAGTCAAACAAGTGGTATATCTTTTATTTATGATTGAATCTTTACTTTCTTTCTTTTTTTTGAATGGCAATAAAAATAATAATACAACAAATTATATCTTCTTTTTTTTTTTTCATATGTCATAGCATCGGTCGGGATGCGAACCCACAACCGTCTGCAACCAACTACTTGCTTGCAAGGCGGCTGCGATAACTTCTCGGCTAACAACGCTTGACTAATTATATCTTCTGTTTCTTTATAAGTTTTTCATTTGATTTCAAAGTCATTCATAGTCCTAACATTAGTTAATCAGATTTATTGAGATACATTCATGACTACATGAAGACCACTTGTTCTTTAAAATGAAGTAAAACAATAATATAATGAAAACACTAATAATGGTATTCTATCAAAATCAGATACTTTAAATCCTTATAACCAAATAAATAAATATCAATATTTCCCTCACACGATGCAAGTCATACCCCCCTCTTTATATACATATAGCATAGGTATTCTAAAGTTAAGCTACCTTTGAAATGTTAAGTATGGACTTCTCAAGATAATCCCTTACAGATCCTCAGTTATGGTCCAAGAGATTAATATATTCAACTGTATTACACTTAATTCTGAGAGCCTATTGATAGGTCATCATCAAACTACAGTGGTCCTACTATTTTTTAAAGCAAGATCTCATGAATGATTACGGATTCAGAGTTATATGTATATAACTATGCACACATCACGCAAAAAGTATTGATGGAATAATTCATCCCTTCAAACGTATTTTTAGATTAAGTAAACATAACACTCATTTAACTTATAAGTTATTTATCAAAAGATATTAATTGAACTGCAATGATAAAAGTAATATATCTATATATGTGTACATAAGCGATCTTCACAAAAGCAGTCATTAATAAATTAATGTTCAGTATTTATTAAATACTAAGTATATCAGATGTACATTAAATGTATTGGTTAAACAAGCAAAAAATAAATAAAAATAATAAGTAATATCTAATGTAATATTGTTTTATCATGATAAATCAAGATTAAAATAAAATATGCTCGCTTTAATAAAAAAAAAAAATTATAATCAGATCGATTACTCTTTAGTTTCTTTTTTTGAATACACTTTCATTTGAAACTTGACAGTTGTCTGAAGTGTCAATATTCACTCTTGCATTAATATCATTAACATGGCAAACAACCTCTAATAGTGAATAAATGAATTTAAAACCATTTGAAGTTGATTTTCTTCAAGTATATTTTTATCTTACTTAAGCCAAGATGAATCAATGGAAGATAACACAATTATTTCAGATGATTTTAAATAATTCTTAAATTGATTTCCAGGATGGGAAATTATTAATTACAGTGCATAAAATCATTTTCCCTCAAAATAATTTACAATTATGATGACTATTACAATCATTGTATTTTTACCATAGGAAAATAATGAACATAAGAATTTTAATCCATACAACTGATTGGATGAATACTGATTAGCTAATACATATATATTTTATGATTAATTATTGTATATTTTGTTCCTAAACATGGTCAAAGTATGCTGTGTATTATGCTGAGGGAAACACGTGTTTTTTATTTTGTAGTCATTAAAAATACAAATCATTATTTTGAGTATATCACAAATAAAAGAACTGAATGTTTTGTAAAGTCACTGGATAAAAATTTAATAAAATGCATTAATCATATTTTAATTATACTAATCCCAGAGAAATAACATTAGGTCCAACTCTTTCTACAAAAGAAGACAATATGACCAAACCATCTGAAGAGAGCAAGGTAAACCCCGGTGATGAAGAAAATACACTTAAAAAATTTCAAAACAATTCATCCAATACAGCTTCCACCCAGCTTAAAACCACTGATACATCATCATTTGGGCCAGCTATGTCTAACAAACCTAAACAAAGTGATCCACAAACTATCTCAATTCTTCAACTTCTGCAATGATTAACCTTCCAGATGAAAAGATTCATCAAACACTCAACCCGAAAGTCAGCATGATTAATGTTTCACAACAGTTACAGCAAGCAGAAAATGACTCAAGTCTAAAATTTAAACCAAAATCTTATAACAATAAAAAACACTTTTATCAAAAGAACAGGAAAAAGAAAACAACACTAATAAACTTCAAAACCCTCAAAAAACTGACACAACAAATACCCAAAATACAAATAAGAAAATTTTAAAAAAATCAATTCGCTCAGATAAATGAAGCTCTGATGATGACAGCTGCCACCCGATACATTACTCACCACCACCCTCTAACAAACAAATCCCAGATACATCCAGATCAAAGCTTCACAAATCCATAGAAAAGAAGAGGAAAACCATGGATCTTACAACCGATACCATTAATTCATCTGATGAACCTCAGACAGATTACACTACTTCCGAAGACTTCATGGATGTGATTCCCCAACCAACAAATATATCACCAAGCCATCCACAAGTTCAATCACAAGACTCTGATTGCCAAACAACATCAGACCTCATTAATATGGAGATGTACCACATTGACTTAGTACACTTTGCTGAGGATGGTTTGATTAATCTACCATGTTCTGCAAAATTGCTGGCATTAACATTTTGCGGCATCAACTCAATTGATGAGTTCTAGCTATTAAAAACTGGCTTTCACTCTGCTCCCCACATATACTTCTTATGGGTGAAACCAAATATCACCATAAGACTGATCATAAAATACTATCTCTTCTTTCATCTCTCAGATTTACTAGATTTTCCATCGGCCATTCAGCTTCAGGTGGAGTCGATATTCTTCTTAGCAAGTCAACACCACCAAAAAGTTTTAGCATTTTATTCCTAGATGCCAATATTATTATCATAGAAATAAACTATTGGGGTTATCCGATCATCATAGCTTATATATATATATATACAGCCAAAGACACCTCTCAATATCTAAAAGTAATCCATATCCTAAATACCATCAATGCTAGCAGAGCCTCCCCTACTATTCTTCTGGGAGACTTTAACACCACATACAATGACTTCAACAAGAGATTTTTGCATCTAATAAATCGCAGATTAATGTGTGGAGAGGGCTTCTTCCCTTCTGAAGCCTACTCTTTCTATACTAAAACTAAAAAGTCCCTGATTGATCTGGTTTACTATACCCCAGACCTTCATTTCAACCTTGATGCAGCCTTAGCCCCTGTTGCTTTCTCCAATCATATGGCTCTGATCTTACAACTTACACCTATCTAAATCCCTATACCTATAGATGGACCTGGAAAAACCATGCACATGATCACCCAATCAAACATGACCGAAGCGATAGTGTCTGAGGCATACATCTTTTTCCAAAAATTAAACATCCTTTCCCTTCCTGCTGAGGAGGGCTGGTTTTCCTTCATCAGATTACTACAATCCATATTAAATCACCACACCAGGAAAATCAAAGGACCAAATGGCCTTCTAAATGACCTAACAGACATTAATATACAACTTCAAGTATCACAGCAAAATTTCACAAATACAGAAAAAATTATCTTCCTTAAAAATCTCTACAAAATCAAGCAAAAATCCCTTGCAGAATATATATCCATCAAAAGAGCCAAATGTTTCTTAGCACAACAACACTGCTGGATGAGAGACTACTTCAGATGGGCACTGGGGTACAATAAAAAACAAATCACTCCCTTATCCATTAATACAAATGGAACCAATCTCATTGGCTTTCCAATGATGCAGCACATCAGCAAACAATTCTGCCAATTAATGCAAAAAGATGGAGCTCCTCCTGTAAACAGCTGGTTGGATGCTGGTGACCCCAATGAACATGGCATCACAGAAATCTAAATCAAAAAGAAGATAACATCTCTCCCTGACAGCGTTCATCCTGGCCTTTATGGCATCCCAAATTTCCTTCTCAAACACCTCAGTCAATTCACTTCCAATTATTAAAAAAATGATTGATCACCTAGCCTCTGGCAACAGAAACATAACAGATCTTTACCCAGTGGCACTCGTGCCTTTTATTAAAAAAGCAAAACCACTAAATGACCTTAACAGTATCCGGCCAATTTCCATGACCCCATTGCTTATCAAGATTATTGAGTCAGTCATTAAAGATCAAATCCAAACTCAAATTCTCAGCCATAACTTGCCAAACCAATATGAAAAAAAGGGATCATCAATCTTGTATGCTATCTCCAATGTAACTGCACTGTTCAATTATATCAGAGTACATCGTAAATCCAAACCTATTGCTGTCCAACTGGATGTTGCGGCAGCATTTGATTCAGTGCAGATCAACACACTCCTGGATATTCTGGTAAAATATGACATTCCAGCTGCAATTGTTCAGATGGTCAGCAATCTGCTCAACAACAGAGAGATTTTTCTCTCTCTTGATGGCAAGATCACACCAGGTTTCAAGCCATACAAGTCGATCCCTCAAGGATTTCCGCTCAGTGCCCTTTTCTTTACAGCATACACCAACCCTCTTCTGATGGATATAAAAAAAAACCTCCCTGGAATATTCCCTCCCTCTCTCAATAAAAACTTCAATGTATTTGCATACATAGATGACATCATGGTTGTTCTTCCCACCATTAAATACCTTCCCCATCTCATGAACATCTCAAACAGAAATACAGCGAAACTTGGCCTACAAATAAATTTTAACAAATCTTCCATCTGGAAGATAATGTCTGGTAAACAAATTAATTTCCCCTTTTCTGCTAAACCCCAAAGATACCTAGGTTTCCCAATCTTCAAACCTCCAACTGCAATGGCAAGAGAGATTCAAGATGCAATCCTCCAATCAACTGAAGCCATCACCACTTCACATGATCATAATGTCAAAAATCTCATATTATCTTCCATTCATAAAAAGGTCTAAACAGTTTCAAAATAAAATTAACCGATTATGCACCAAACTTCTCTGGAGAGGAAAGACAGTTGCTATTAGCTTGCAAGGTATCCAACAACCATGCAGGTTCAATGGACTGTCATCCCACTCAATACAGGCAATCATTTTACAAAAAACCCACAACACTCTACATAATCTGATCCTCTCCTGTGGATACTCCAACATTATAAAAAAAATTACACCAACTGATCATCTTCCACCCTTTTCCAGTTCATGGATAGCATTGCTAATAGACCACCTACAACTTTATAACCCGATGATGTCCTCTAACGTTAACCAAAAAATCACCTTATGGGAAGCATACAATCTAATAAACTATAATCAACAACCCATTAAAATCAGCCTAAAAGTAACCAACCAAAGACTCATTACATACTTCAAAAGATGGAGTTTGGAACCCAAATTCCTGGACTTCATCATTAAAATTAATCTTAATGCATTTCCCATGAATTGGTTTCTTCATCACTGAAGAGGTTTTACTAGCATTGACCCTATATGTGGTTTGGGTGCTCATGAAGATGAAACCATAGACCATATTATACACCGTTGTCCAAGACTTAAAACACTGAAAGATATAATCATAATCAATTCCAACATAAGATCTGATATGATTTTCTCACTTGAAAACATCATTCATAATGGAACTTTTTCAATAATAAGGCTTTCTATCTTTGTCCTTTATTCCATATGGATAGTGAGATGCAAAACTCTCATAGAATTACCCCCACCACAAATTATACCATTGTTTTACCAGTCTCTCAAAAAAATCAAGAAACGTGACCAGCTCTTTGCCTCCAGTAAAGTCTTTGATGACACCTGGTCTTTAACTGCTCTAACCTTTTCTTGATTATCAACACCCACCTGCCCAGCATTATAGAATAGGCAATTTTAAAAGAAAATATTCATGTTTATATAAAAAAATGCTAATACCATTAAACAAGTTCTTAATTTCTCATATTCTACACAAACTCTTCATTATACCTAACCACATAAGTGTATAACAATTGTGCTCTAACATAATCTAGCCATATGGTAAACAAAACATTATATAATCATATTATTGTATAATTTATTTATCCTTTAACAGGATGTAATCACTATTTATTATTAATAAAATTTTTGTTGAAATGAATTCTATAATCAAAACACAATATTGTATATTGCATAATTAATAAATACTCTATTGTACCTTTTTGGCATAAATATTCCCATTTTATTTTTTGAAAACAACTATTGTATAATGTCATAAAACTTCCAAAATGACATCCATTTTTGACTGCCATCTTGACAAAAGGATTGAATTTTTTTTAAAGATTATAATAATGAATACTCAATTGTAAATCAAATTAATAAGTATAAATTGATGATGATCACTATGGTGAATCCTTGCATAAAAGTCTGTTGTTAACAGAGGTAAAGGTGTATAAAGATTTTCTCCTCATTTGCATCATAAAGAGAAATTTTAAAGGATACTTCTTTGCATCAACTTTATTCATGATAAATATTAATTTTATTATTAAAGAGTTGTAAAATGTCTAGTTACCCAGTTGAAAATTACAGTCTGCATAGTATTTTTGATAGATAATGTCATGTTAATATTTAATGCAAACTCAATGAATGAGCTTTGAAAATTGTCATTATAGTCGATGGCAATATATAAAAAAAGTAATTTTCTATTTTCACACTACTCTACTAGATTTCTTAGAAGGATGTCACTGCAGAGCAGAACTAAAATAATACCTTTTTCTTTTCATTATTAAATGAGTACAAAAATCTGCAAAGCCATGATGCTCAATGTAAAAAAATCAAATATCTAAAAGTAAGGCATTGAAAAAGATTTCTTATTTTAATTTTAAAGAATAATTTTCAAAAGTTGTCATCTCATTTTATATAACCTTCTAAAATCTGCTCATTCTATTTCTGCTGATTTCATAATTTCATGTAATGCTCTCTATGATGACTTTAATCTGAATATCTTTGAATTACATTTCATTTTGTTATATTGAGTTAATTATTTAAAATTTTAATTATGAACTGATCTATCTAATGACAAAACTCTTACTTTATTCATTACGGACCTCTGAATCCCTGTTGAGATTTTTATTTAACTCTTTCCATTATAGCACATTAATTAAATAATTTTTTTTTTTACGTGTTGGATTTGAACCTTTCTGCAAGTCATAAGAGACAATTAATATATAGATTATCCATATTTTTGCTAATTCAGGATATTTGGTTTCTGAATTCCATTATTCAAAGTATTACCTGTTAATAACTTTGAATCTTTTCAATCCACAAAACACTGAAAAAAAACAAACAAACACTGAAGCTCTTTTATATAAATTAAATACAGTATATATAGACTTTGATAATAATCTTAAAAAGAAGTAATAATTGTATCTAGTAACTGTTAATAACATTACTGCTAACAATATATATATATATATATAATCCATTGCTCTATCTATTAGTAGAAATAAATGATATTCAAATTAGCTTTAAATATTGCTCAGCAAATTTATAAAAATATTTGTAACATTTCTAGGTGTAGTCATTTCTCGACTGTGTTAATATGTATAAAATTAATTATATGAACTATTCAATAATGCATCTTTTTACTCTAATACTAATAATTACTTTATATTTATATTACAGTTCTATGCATTCAAAAAATTAATAGTATTATTTTTTAATAGTTATTTTTATAGTTCATTTCATTATTATAAAGATTATGAATCTACAATACTTTGCCCCTTTGTTACACTCTTCATAATACTTTACTTAATTTAACTATCTTACTGTTTTTACTCTTTAGCATTCTTCTTCAAAATTCCATTAACATTATGTTTTTACACAAACATTCTCTAATCTTATTATGATATATCTTTATCTATATATATTGACACATTTTCAATTGGATGGATGGTCGAAGAATTGGAGTGTGGAGTGGATTGAAGCCTGTCCATTAAAGTATGAAGATTGGCTATCTTAATATATATCTGAGTACTTATTGCATATATGTGTAGAGATGATAATCTGGACCAACTGATGATTGCTGGTTTAGCATGAAATATATATATTGGTGATAATTTATCTTTTCAACATATATGTGTTCAAGTGTATCAGTGTTATGAGATAGAGTGGAGAGTGGTGGGTCATGTGAAAGTCTGTTGTCATATACCATATATATTTATACATTTTTATTACATGTACATTATGAACACATAAAACTGTTTCCAGAAAATTGAAACATCAAAATAAGGTTATAATATTTTATGTTTATGTAAAAAAAAAAAGCAACATACTTGATAACTCTGAAGAAGACTGCTAAACAGTCAAAACTATAAAATGATTAAATTGAATAAAGCATTGTGAATAATAAGGAGTAAAATTTTGGTATGGAAGAATAATGAAAAGAATAATGAACATATTGTAAAATATATATATTAATTTTATATATGATCTTTTATATATTGGATTTTGCTCATTGGTAAATGCTGGATCATTATATTTGTAGTTCTAAAATTAAAATGTGATAATAAATAATTTCAATTATAGTTGCAATTAATAACCCATTACTGACAATAATAGTCAAACAATATTGCATGGCTGTAGTACTTATTCTACTGCCTAATTATTCAATTTCATGTAGAAAACATACATACATAAATATAAATTGTAATAATAATAATATACCAATGTTAATAATGCATTCTTTTCTAAGTTTATAGAAAGATAAATTGTGGGTATGTAAGCATATGAATAAATATATCTATACAGTTATTTGTAAATGTTGTAAGATGCAATAATAAACAATTGATAAAACATGATGATAAATAAAATTATATACTTAACCTAAAAATAAACTATTTTCTATCTTTATGCTTTCTTATTTAAATTTAAAAAATCAACCAAATTGGCTTTAAGTAGTAAGATAATTTATTTTTGTATGACATATCTATTTAAAAGTATGATTCTTGTCAAGCATTGGTGGTCGAGAAATCAGAAACAGCTGCTTTACAAGCAGTTGTCCCAGGTTAGCAGGTTAGTTTCCAGGCTGATGCTATGACACATGAGAAAAAAAAAGCGTGATTCTTTATTTGTAGATCATGGATTCGCATGGTCATCAATGTAATCACAAGGATTTGCAAAGATTGGAAAAAATGTTATAGGCTTTTCTAGTTAATATCGAAAATAATAATAAATAAATGAAAGAGCAAAAACCAAATGACAAATAGGAAGTCTTATTTGTATAAAATTTGATTATTCTGAACTATGGCCTGCATTAAAAACAAATGAAATTAAAAATCATTTATAGATACAATGGATAGAAAAAAAATAGTTTTAAATATTGAATTGTATTGATCCTCTCTTCACTTAGATTTCCCTGGTAGTCCATAAAGTTAAGGCCTCGCTAAACACACCCCTGATTTGTTTTAAAAGATACATCATTTCATAATATTAAACAGTTAGTGGGGAGGAAACTCTATCTAAAAATAATATCAAGAAAGAATTTTAACACCACTTTCCAGAAACTTTGGGGAAAAATTATTGCATGTAGAATTTTGCGAATGGTTTCGAATAATGACCACTTTTCACAACCACCAATGCCAAGATTTCTATCACTAAAATAAGTGTTTCTAAAATTTCCAATAGTAATTTTTTTAAACTTCCAATTTTGAATAATAAAGCTGTCATTTGTAAATAAATAAATAAAAATTATTACTATTATGCTCCATTCAAGCAGAAGCAAAAAAAAAGATTTTACAAACGTAATAACAAATTCTCTTAATTGAAAACTTGCAATTGACCTTTGTTTTTTTTTTAAAAAAACATCAATTGAGGGGAGGGGGGATCAAGCTCTTGAAATGGAAAATACAATTAATGGGAAAGCAATGGAGATAAAAATTGGATTAAAATTTCGACAGAATGTTTTAAATATGCACGAAAAAAAAAAAAAAAACACCAAAAAACGTGAACACAGTAATTTTCAAAATAAATAATCGTACGATTAGTTAGTTGGTCAAGGTTGAGCACCAGATTGGCCAAACTGAGATTTTATTTTTGCTTTCACTGCCCTATTGATCTATATAGTCCCTGGCATTTTCAAAATCACCTCGGGTGACACTAATTAGTTTTGACACTACATATATGAGAAATTATAAAACTTTATAACAACAGAGAATTTTTCTTTCCTCCTTCATTTTGCCTAAGTCTCACTTCTTAAGTATATAATTAGAATATTTATGTTTATCTTTAAATTATATGGGAAGTGAAAAAAAAGTAAATAGTATGTTTGATCAGTTATATATATATATATTATAATCCTTACTATTTTTTTTTTTTTGACTCCAGAAATCAGTGAACAGTGTTTATTGCAAACATTTATTAGCTTTAAAACTTTTTTTTTTTTAAAAAAAGAATTTCCTAATTTTACGAATGTCATGGCCAAAAAATAAAAAATATTTCAATTGGTAACTCATAAAGACCAATTTTAAAAGTTTTTCTAATTATAGTTTCTTTTAAATAAAAAAAAAAAAAAATTAGGCCTGAAGATAATATATAAAGTAGGTTATGCATGCTTTAGGATACTTCCAAGCATAACATTAGATAATAATCTTACTTTTTTAAACTTGATTGCCTGTTGATTACTTGAAGACTGTATCTTGTAATAAAGTTAACTACAATCGACAAAAATAGCTTAAGGCTAAATTATTTAGTATTACTTAATATATATACACACTCGTCAATAAATATGTCGCGAAGCATTAATAATATTTTTCAATAGATTCTTGTCTCTCTTTTACGTGCTTCAAACGATAGGGTTACTTTTATTTCATTGGTATTAATTTTATATGCTACTATTTTTGTAGATGCATTTTTTTTTGTTTCTATAATTAATGTTTTTTATTGAAATGTATTTTTTTTAGTTAAAGAGGGATTTGAACTTACAATTTTCAATTTATATTCGTCCTCCATTCTATCTCAAAAAACTGATACACATGTCCATACACATATGAAAAAATTAAATGATCCCCAATATAAGTATTTCTTGATCCATATATTGAAGAAATGCTATAAAGTTTGGTGGTATTAGTTGCAGCCATGATTCAAGTTGAAAACATATGTAGCTGTAAACTTTAAAAAAACTCTGTTAAAAAAAAAAGAAAAAATTCAGTATCACTAGAAAAACAAAGTAGAATTTCATTGTGCAAATGTATAGCAAAATGGACTGAAAAAGGACAGTAAGCTCACAGTTGACAATTTTTGGGGGTTTTTCTGCAAAATTATTTTTCATAGTAGTGATTATTAACCCATGTTAAATTTCATTTTTTTTAAATTCATAGTCTTACATTATTTGTGTGAGATTTTTTAGAATTAAAAAACAATTTAATATCTTACTTAACTGTATTATTCTGACCAAAAAATTAGGGTAGCCAAATTACAGATCTATATAATATCAAAATCTAAATACAAAGTTAATTTCAACAACAGCAAAAAAAATTCTGACAAAATTAAAAAGAAAAAAAAAGTATAATCAATATTTAAAACTTTTTTTTTTTTACAATATATAGTACTTAAACTAAACAGCTCCTTATATACAAATATGCTATCTGTGGTCTTTTTTATGTCATATTATGTCCCATTTTATTGTGCACAATGGCCATTTTTCTTGGGATGGCTTAGTAATTTTTGTAATAATGCAGTATGTTACAATGGCAGATACCAGCCATTTAAATAAAAATTAAAAACTGAATCTTCTTCAATTTATTTGCATTCCATTTTCATCATACAAAATTTATTATTAAATGCATAATGCACAGCATAAACTGTCTTGCATCCATTGATTACTCTGGCTTGCACTGGTGGTGCTACTGTATGGGGAGTTTGGCCTTTGTGTAAACAGCTTGTGTGAGCATAAGAAATGGGAATCATGTGATGTTTAGTGGTTTAAATGCATAATGCTTGAAATCAATTCTCTTCTTTTTTATATTATCAAAAATATGTTTATGATAATAGTTGTGATTTGACTGAGATTAGCATTCATGAAGGTTTTAATTTAAAATTGCTCAATTAAATATTTTAGCTAATATGTATACAGTACTCACAATTTAAAATTAATTATTAATACTAGACAACCAAAATTTATTTCTAGTTTTATGTTAAATGAAATTTATATTTATTTTTTGGTAGTGCATTTTTTAAGTTTGTGATGATGACACCATTTGCTTGCATATGTCAAACAAATTATGAGATTATAATTTAAAATCAATCAAGTAAATGTTATTTTCAACTTAAATTTAGTAACTTTTGATCACATAAAGTTGATTATTAATTGTATAATGCATGAAATCATTTTTTTCTCAAAATATGATCCAATTACACTAAATAAATTGTACAAATGTAATGATAGTAATTTTTGCTGAAAGCAAAATACTTTTCATAAAAATTTTAATCCATAAAAGTGAGTAAATATACAGTCTTTAATTAAATATGTACATTTTAAAGTATAACATCAATACATTGGGTTGTTGTGCATATCAAATTAAACTTTGCATTACTTATTGTACTGAATGAAACACATTTTTTTTGCTTTGGTAATCATTAACAATGAAAATTTTTACTTCGGATATGTCATTAATGAATGTATTGATTGACTTGCAAGAACACTGGATGTACTATACATTAATTGTATTTTAATTTTATAATCAAAATACTATATATTACAATATTGTATATTGTATTGTGTATAATAAATAAACTCTGTATTGTACATTTTTAGCATGAATGTCTGCATTTTTCTTTTGGTTGACATATGATGTCACATCCATCTTACAAAATGAATGCTATTTTGAAAAAGGTGGTTTTTAAAGCAAATTTCAATTTTTTTATTATGATTGTTATAGCAAATAATTGATTACAAAAAAAATTGTGGGTTCAAATTAATGATGATCATTATGGGTATCCTTTACATAAATCTGCTACTAATTGGAATATAAATGTTCTCACACTCCAGTTATGCCACCTAAGGAAAGCTTGAGTAATCAACAGATGTTAGATAATAATGCTTAATAAATCCTTATCTAATACTATCTAATTTATATTTCCAAATTATGTTTCTACTTCATAGCTGTCATCAGTTAGAAGTTTTGGATCTTATTCTAGTAAATTATAAATATAGATAGATCAACACTGTATAGATTTATTAAGCATTGCCATCTATCATCTATTGATTATTCAAAGTTACACTGAGTGACACAACTGTAGTGAAAATTGAAGAATTTACTAAGTCATTATATAAACTGGAGTCTTATAATGTTTTATTAGCTTAACACATAATATATATATATATATTATAACGATCGAAATGAAAAGTGAAGATCGAATCTAACTGCAAAAACATATCTGCTCTACGGGGCACCATCTAGGCATTTAAACCTAGAAAAATTTAGAGAGTAGGCAGATACGCGCTGTTAAGATTCCACTTTATTTAAATATTCCGATCGTTAGCCCAAGTCACTAGCTCAGCGGAGACGCAGAGATAAAAATCTATATCTTAATTTATATCTTAAATATCAATAAATAAAAGCCACTGCCAGAAATTAACACATAAAAATATTTATTTACGCACGTATAAAATAACATTTAAATTTTGAGGAATAAGTTTAACATTTTAGATTTTTATATTAACTTTTAATTTTACATTTAACTAAGTTTCAATGAGTTTAATATTTTATTTAGATAGTCAAGTATGAATAGACTACATAGATCTGCATTTGAAAAGAAAATATTCTTCCCTAATTTAACCTTAGGCAACAAATTTCGCAATCAACTGGTGCCAATCCATCTGATACATTCATGTATTCAATGTAGCATGATACGACAACACAAAATACTATACTGTCAGGAATGTACATCTGAACAATAAGTAGAAATAGAGAAGACATTGACTCTCCACCAACAGGAATGTGACATCTGTTGGCAAGTAGAACAATAAACAAAAAACTCCATAGGAATGGACTGCGGTCTTCTGCTGACTTACAAACCCATCCATAGGCAAACAGAGGGTGTGTGGCGTATATCTATAATCCTGCCTGTAGCGGACCTTATACTACATCTACAATTACACAAATATATCCAATCCATTGAACCAATTCAACTACGAAATGAATAACCTAAGATTACCCTCCCTTAATACAACTTTACAAAACTATACAGCCATTCACGCCCGACTTAATTTTAACATTTAAATACGTTCGCACAGATTTGTTTAAAAATGTTGGGTATAGATCAGCTGCACAGATTCCACAGTCAAAACATTCCAAATTAAACACAACTGATCAAAATACAAAGTCAATCGATAACGTCAATTGCAACAGGGAATACACAAGGCCCCATGGCATTCATCGTAAGATGCCCGCATTAACATCGTTGACCTATATATTCCAATCGACTATGAAAACCACAACATAATCAACCACTAATGAATCTCTGCAACATCTATACCCAACCTTAAATTTCATCATTTAAAATTTAAACAACAAATAATTTATACAATAAGAGAAAAAAAAATGGAAATGATTTTTATCAATCGGAAAACATATAAAATTAAACATTATTAATTTGATTTAAAAACTTACAAAGGTCAGATAAGAGTCCATTTTTAACATTTAAGTTGGCTTGTTTATCAATTTATAAAACTTGACAAAAGTTCTTAATTGATTTTAATAATTGTTCATTTCATATAGCTTATGGTAGAAGAGTCCAGGTTCCTGTTTTTAATTCCCGCGATGCTTCCATTGGAAGATAATGTTCTGGAGATGGCAATAGCTGGTTCAAGGTATCACAGTCTTTTCCTTTTTCTTTTTTAAATAGAGAGTGTGGTATGTGCGTCCTACCACAACTCTCAAACAACACAATGCTGGAACTGTCCGAAAAAACTGTATTTCCTTTTTATATTATCCACACAGATTCAATCAACACAATGTCACTAATCCATCACTTTCGTTAGGGTCCGAGCCAAGGCTTAGTGCTTCCATTGGTCAAGCTAATTTCTCTTTATTTTCTTATCTATCTTTCATCAGATCATTTTAATCATACAAGAGCCCAAGGCTAGCTTGGTTTTCGATAATTCATAAACAATCATTTCCATTTACAGATTACATTAATTAATACCTGTTTTTATTTTTAAATCTTGTACTTTTTTTTTATAAAAAAAGGACGTTCAAATACTTATTTGTTTTTTTTTTTAAAAAAATATTTTTAAAGTTTGGCATCTGTGCGAATGTATATACGTTTAATAAACATTTTAATTTTAGCGTTTAGTTTTTTTACTTTTATTTGCGAACTTTTAAGTTTTTATTTTAAATTAATGTAACGACATATTTATATATCGTTACAATATATATATAGGTAAATAAAAGATACAAATAAATTTTGAAAAGCTAATTGTAAGATGAAGGTCTCTTCAGCATCCCTCTATAGAAAATTAATTGAGCTGAAAAAACTACCTATTAGATTGTAATGATTTACAATCATGAAATGGTTTCTTCTACATTTTACTCATTAGCAATTTAAAGACCACCTACATTGGAGATCTCCTATCTAAAAGAAAATCTTAAATCTTAAAATCTGAAAAAAAAAAGTTTTTCCTGGATTTGAATCCCAAATTGAAATATGAAAAATAGATACACTAAGTCACAAGATCCAATAGGTAAGAAATATATGATCGCAAAGGGAAAAAGAAAAATGATAAAAGATAATATTTTTTTCATTATGTTAATTTATGAGTTATTAAAGTATAATAAAACATTTAAAAATAAAATCTATAATAATAATAAAAGTAATTTGAAAATGAGCATAATTTCCTGATTTGAATTCTGACTAAAGAAATTGAAGAGAGGTGGAGATAAATTTAGATGAAATTGTTGCATTCTGTCATTTTGATGTTGGTCCATTACTTCATGTCATAAACAGATAGCCATAAAAATATTTTTACTATTATTATATTGCAAAACAACGAATAAAGCAAATTTAATCTACGTATATATAAACAAATATGCATTTTTTCATATCATTCGCAATCGCTCATAAACAAATATTATCTTTCTAATTTGGGTTTGGGGGGGGGGTGAGAAAAAAAAAACTAAGGAGAAAAACATTAGAACCAGAATTACGTGGATCATTAAAGGATGTAAATATTTAGTATCACAGTTAATGCAGAAATATAACCACCAGCATGAGAACCTTATCGAAACTAGGGTCTATTTTATCTAAATAATTAAAAATTGTAAGAATAAAAACAATGAAGGAGACAAAATGAAAGAAAGAGAAAAAGAAGAAACAGAAAATATTTTTTTTTAGTAAGTTAATGATGATGATGTGTACATACATTATCATATACACTATTGCAAAATATTTAATTTTTTGTTTTCGTTTCCTTTTTTTTTTTTTTTCAAGATCAACGGTGACCCATGCTTATAGGTGGCTAATAATAACAAATGATATATATTAAAATATTAAAACAGTAATAGCTTGTTAAAATTAAAAGTAATAATGCAAATTTAAAGTTTTTATTTTTAATGACAAATAAACATTTTAAGAAAACTAATAGTCTCTTGAAAATTTCAAACTTTTTTTTTAATAAAAGAAATTACGTAAAGTGCATTACTGCAAGTATCAGTAACAGAAACAGAACTTGCTCCTTATGTATAATCAAAACACTCAAAACACTCATTATTTATTATGTCATTATAGATGCATTTATTCCTTTAGCAATTTAATAATTTAATCACGTATAATGTACGCCGATAAAGTTATATTGTAGATATAAAATTATATAATTTCTATTAGAATAACTGAAGCACACAGGCTTATTATATACCTGTGTCTATATATGTAATATATAGGGTATATGGGCGTGTGAAAGTCTGTGGTCATATAATTTCTATTAGAATATAACTTTTATTTTTTTTTTTAATCCAGGATCTTTCTCAATCACGTGACAAGTCTTTACTCATACCCCCAATCATTAAATGATAATATGTTCATAGATGCATCGCAATATTTTTACTAAATATGTGAAAATTATTATTATTATTTTTTATAAAAACAAATTATAACAGACTTTTAAAAAAGATTAACTGTTCTTAAGACTCTTGAACCTAAAAGCTATTAATATTGTTTATATGTTTTAAAAATGTATATACATTTTTATTTGTTCAATAAAAATTATAAATCTCCAAGAAAAGAAAGAAAGAAACTATTTTCTTTAGTAATAAACATATGACGGTAATCGATTTGACACACTCATATCTTAATATCAATTAGAAAAGCTACAATGATCTTAATTAGTTATGGAAATATAAATAGATATTAAAGGAGACTTGACCAGAATATATGAAATAAAATACAGTGAAGCAAAAGTTAATACTAATCTTGACACACATAGACTAGACTGTGAAAAATTAATAGAAAATGACAGAGAGCAATTATGTATTAACATAACAATGCTTTAGGATTATAGCGATGGTATTTAAAAAAACGGAAGAAAAAAAATAATACATTATGTTTTATTGCATAAAACTAACTCTTTTAATATTTATTTTATATGTGAACTAATTTATTAAAATCGAAAAATCAAAACTAAAGCTTAAGATGGAAATAACATACAATTTTTGAGATGCTTCAAATAATACAAAAAAGTTGAATATCATTAAAGATATACTTCAGATTCACATTTTGAGAATTGATTGAACTGCCAGCAGAATGAGCTTATACGTGGGTATGTATAAAATTATTTTATATATATTAAATATAAAAAGTTGCTTGTTTTACATGAATGAATATTATCTATCAATATAAAAACCATAGCAGATAACTAATCTAAGTATGTCAATGTTAAGTAACAAAAATGGAATATTTTTATTTTAAATTCAATTAAATGCATATAAATAAATACTTATATTCCCTACCTGACAGCGAGTTGAGATAACAATCCATTAATAAGTCCATAGAAATCAGGTGCGTTCTATTGGTCACATATATTTAGTAATCTATATGCTTATTTATATATTTATTTCTTTAAATCATTCATCTATCCATCCGTATTTTGTTTGCATTGTCCTTAATTCAATTTATATCTCAAACTTTAGTGCTATATAACGCACATTTTAACAAACCCTTTACATTATTAAAAAGCTACATATATGTATATAGTAATTTCTACTCTGTTCACAAGTCTAGCTATTTTTAAAAATTCATTAAGAAGTTAATTTTAATAAAATAAACAAACTATACTTTATGAACGTTTTTTATGAAAAGATATTGTAGTTCGGTTTTTTTATTTTCAGAGTTAATCATTGATAATTGGGAATAACATAGGTTACATAGTGATTCTCTGAATACTCATTTGTGGTTGCTCTTTCTCTACATAATTCCAAATTTGTCTAACTACCAATCTGATTATTTATCAATTATTTCCCTCTCTCTTGACCAACAACCTATACATATTTAGAAATCAATCTCTTTCTCTCTCTCTCTCTCTATAAATATATATATAAATCTGTTATGTATTATACCATTATTTGTCTATTCATTAATCTATCCATTTATCTATCTACCCGCCTACATATTTCCTATTTATCTATTAGTCTGAAAGAATCAACATAAAAAATAATTTTTTCAATCTAATGCTATTATTATTAATGTATTTTATTTCTGAAATAATTCTCAGCTAAGGCAACTCTATTTTGGTTTAGTTACATACATTACCATGGTATATTTCTTTGATGTTTTTTAACAACTGAAATCATCATCTGTAGATTTTGAACTCATAACAGTACAAAATATATTCTACAAAGAATTAAATTTTAAAAGAACTCTTACGAATTATTTATTTTGGATTCTGCAATGTGATGAGCAAATTTAAAACAAGAAGAAAGAATAGTTGTAAACAGATATATATATATATGTGGCTAGAAATTTGATAGTTGATCAAAAATAAATAAATTGTGTTACTTGAAATTCAGGTAAGATATGAGCTCTTTATTTTATATTTTTAATTATGCTTGTTTTAACTATTTCTGAGGTAAATGCTTTATTATAATGCATATCCAAATATCTTTACAAATCCATTTAAACTTGTCATTATTGAAATTTAAACCTCTATCCTGAATGACTCATTATTAGTAATGTCCTTTTCAAATTAAGAATTTTTTTACTTAGTTTATTCATGGATATTCAGACTTAATTTATTAACATAGTTATTAAAATTATGTACTGCTAATATATATATTTAAAAAAATAAAATAAAATGAGAAAAATATTTTTAAAGCATTTTTAATGCTACTGATTTCAAATAAGCATTATTCACTCAAATTGTTAGATTCAGTAATGTGAAACAAAAAAAAAAGTATACATGTAAATATTATTTATTTTATACTAATAGTAAATTAAAGAATTTGAAATTTTAAAAAAATTGTTTATATTAAATTGTAGCTAAAAATCCTGGTAAAGTTGAATTGCAAGCGTTTGCTAGAATATTTATTTCAATATACATTACGACATTTTTTTAAAAGACATTTCAGCTAGTGGTTAAAACTAAAAGATAAAAATATTGAACACAGACAATATAGAATCCCTGATATTCTGAAATAAAAATTATCAGGCATGCTGAAAAGCAGAGTAAATGCAATGAAGGAAAAAATGATTTTTCCCTCCAAAGCTAAACTATAATCTCACAATTAATTTACTTGTATCAATATTAGTATTTAGATCATAGAAATGCATTGTAATGATATTTTGATAATAATATGTATTTTAAAGATTTATGTTACCACCATCAATCTCCGGAAAGCAAATATGACCATTTTGATTCCAAGAAAAAACTAGATATATAAACAAAAAATATGCTGGAGATGAGTTGTGCAATGTTTATATAAAATAATCTAATATATCCATATATAAATAAATCATTGTTTCTGATGTTCTTGCATTTATCTGGCAATAAAAACAATGTCTATAATAATTTTTAATCATCTAAATCCATATTAAGTATTATCTACAAGTGAATAAGCAATCTCTTCAATAAAATCCTTGAGCGTACTTTTCTATTCTTCAATAACACTGATATGCCATGATAATTATTGCAATATTGTCTGAAAACATTGGAGCAATAGAAGCAACATTAAGAAGAGACAGCTCAAATTCATGAGTTTATAATTTAAAGCTTCATCAATTGGAATGCTTGTAAACAAAGACATGACATCAAAACTGACCAGAATGTCATTAGCATTAATTTTTAAATTTTTTAAAACAGAAATAAAGTGAAAAGAGTTTTCAATATATGATTTAATAAATGGGATTGTAGGTTTAATGAAATCAGATAAATATCCAGCTAAAATATAAGTTGGAGATCCTATTGCACTTACTGGGAGTCCATAACATTTTGGACAGACACATGATTTTTCATGAGGGATTATTTTATTTTTCATCTCTGTTTCAATAGGCAATTTATTAAATGTTACACTGATCATTAACTATATAACAGATGTTATAAAACAATTGTAGAAGTGCTATACAATAATAAATGTTCTATTAATAGAAAATGGAAATAATAATTATGAGAAATTACTTAGAATAATGCCTTTTTAAAAAAAAACTTTCAAATAGAACACAATTTGTATGTATCATTACATTTGTTGATACATTCTGGCCTTTAAAACCATGAGATCTTTAAAAGGCCAGAATGTATCAACAAATGTGATGATACATGCAAATTACCTTCTATTTGGATTTTTTTTTTGAAAAGTCATTAATCTAAATAATTTGTTATAATTATTGTTTCTGTTTTCTATTAAAAGAATGTTCATTATTGTTATACATCAATGCCTCTACAATTATTTTATAATATATGTTACCTAGTTGATGACCAGTGTAACCTGGTTGAAATGTCGATTTATACATATATTTTAAATAAGTTATATACCGATGTACCTGGATAATATTTCAATTATATATATATAACATTGCCTTTATTAAGCATTTAATAATAATAAAAAGTTTAAAATAGAATACAGTATATATATATTAAAAAAAACAATCAGATGAAGCTACATCTATGGATAAAAGTGCTAATCACAATTAGAAATATCATCGAACCATTTTTGACTGTTCTCCAAGTTTAATCTAGGTTTTCTGATCGATATACTTTTTTTTTAACATAACATAAACAAATTTCCTTATTTAATTCATTCAACTTATATCTAGTTTTTTTCTAGTTAGCTCTAATTTAAGACTTCAACTGTCCATTTATTATCACTTCTTCTAGAAATATATCCAGCTTAGCTTCATTTTAATCTCTCAATTTTTTTAATGATGTCAACAATACTATTTGATGCCTAATCCAATTATTTTGCTTTCAACCATTCTTATTATTCATAACATATATCTTTCCATATTTCACCATAATCCTGAAGTTTCTGTACTGCATTTCTTTTAAGTATGTAAATATCAGACCCATAAGTAAAAACTGATCAAATACATTTAATAAAATTTTTCCCTTTAAAATACATAGGTATTTTTCTTTTAATATTATTTTTTACAAGAACGCTCAAGTGAAATGTAATTCTATGATTAATTTAATCCATTACATTTCCAATTATATTAACAATCTGATCAAAATGATTGTAATTGCTAACTTCTTCTAATTCATGATTATCAATCTTTGTTTTCTTCTCCCCCAAAATCTGTTGATCACTATTTTAGTTTTTTTTAGCATTTATATTTAGTCCTATATTTTAATTTTCATCTGAAGATCTGAGGTATTACTTACAAAAATAACTGTATTATCTTCAAAATATTGATAAATTAAATAATCACGTATTTTTTGTTGCCTTAGCTTCCCATTTTAATCCACAAAATAATTCTTGTAAGACTACTGCAAAAAGTTCTGGACAATTAAGATGTAAATAAATAACAAATTAAAATATGTTGAACTCATTGCAGGTGTAAAGACTTGTTAAAGTCTGTGATGTAGTTTTAAAATTCAACACTAAAGTAAATTGTATTGCAAAAATAGTAAACAATAACAACTATTATCAACGTTGATCAAGTAATATCACAGCATTCTATTTCTTACTTATTTCATCTATCACCAAGCAAAAAACTTAACATATAATAAAAACATATAACAGTTAAAATTGAACAATACTACGCATAAAAAAGTCATTAGATCAAACTATCTGAAAATTGAGCTGTTTGTGATATACAATATTAATCATTATCATTAGTACTCATTCATAAATGAAAATGGCTATTACAATTTCAGAAAAAAGAAGATAGAAATGAACAATAAAAATTGTATAAAAAAGTAAGGATTAAAGTCAGAACTTACATGTAACTAAAGGATGACGATGTGATTGCACAAAGAAATTCTAATGACATCACAATTGCAGAGGGATGATCAATGACTGGGTTTGCTTTAATTTAAGAAGCTGGAGATGGTAAAGTAATAGACATTGGAAAATGAATGAAAAAAAAGTGATATTGAATTATTATTAGTTCATTATTATTAATGAATTAAGATTTATTTCTTAATTTTTTTAAAAAAAGCATTAAAAAGTACAATAATAATAATAACAATAACTGCAATAACAATAATCATCTTCACCTAGAGAGATTATACAATGTTCAGTATCAAAATGATGAGCTTGAGAACAACAGTTCCATTAATTTGTCAAAGCAGTTTTTTTTTTCAATAGTTCTCAACTGAAATAAACTTTTAGCATTTGGATTCACTACTTTATTATTGTGCCAAACATCACAAAGTGAAAAATAAAGGTTTACAAAAAGAATTTTGTTAAGACTTTTAAAAATAAAGCTAGCTTGATGAATAAAGTCAAAATATAAGTTTATAAAAAGATAACAGCTTGCTATGTGTAACATAAACTATTAATAGATGTAAAACTTTAAAATACCTTTATCAAACTTAACAATATTAAGGAAATGCTTGTAATGAATAATGGATTAAAATGTTATAAAATAAGGAAATTTTGGAGCAGTGGTTAAAGCGAAAGATTAAAGAGCTAAAATTTCTTGAATTGAGATTCAACTTATTTCCAAGTAATTATTGAATTACAGAAAATTATTATACCATCCATTTTATCAATGCAATGAATTCATTTTTTTGTAGTACAGCTATCTATGTAATCATTTAAGAATAATTCTGTTTACAAAAATTATAATCAAATGATTCATTGCTTGAGAGATCATGTGATATTCAAATACCACAAATGACAGAGTTGAGATGCATTCTGGGAATTTTTAGCTTTTGAATCTATTATTTTACTGCTACATTAAACTAAGTAAAAATGTGAAAAATATTGCAATGATTAACTACCATAGATTATGATCAAGTATTATCTCTTAATTAAAATACCATATTACTTAATTATCTGAAATTAGCCTTTATGCAGAGAATTTAGGATTGCAGTATTATAGCATGCTCGAGAATTTTACAGTCATAAGTATTAAAAAAAAACATATTTAAATTATGAAGCTAAAGAAAAGAAATTGATGACCATAAGTAATAAAAAATAAAAACACTTTATTAAAACAAATTATGTTTGTGTTCAGATATGATAAGAAATATTAAATAAACTAAGATTTTTTTTTTCTAATTAAATTTCTCCTATTTTCTTCACTTTGAAATTAAGATTGTACATTAAAACTGATTAATGTGAAGAAGATTTACCCATGTTATAAAAAATAAAATAAATCTCAAACTAGTTATTATTAATCAATTTTTATGTTTATTTTTGCTTTAAAAAGGACTGATTAGTGTTTAATAATCTGTAAAAATGATTTTGCTAAATCAAAAAAACTCTTAAAATTGTTCTCTTTGTTAAGAGTCGTCATGTACAATGACTAGAATTTTTTATAAAGACATAAAATGTATTTATTTGTTAGTAGTTGAACATGTGCAATGAAGATGGATTAATGTGATATTATATTAAACTGTTGTCACATTTTAATAGTTTAAAGTTTTTTGTCTAAGGAAGCATAACTGTTGCAATAAAATACATTAGAAACGTTTGTGCATCAAAAATTACATTTAAAAATATTACTTCTATTATATCTCTCTACCCCACCCCGACAAAAATTTCAATGATACAACTGAAATTTCATCAATACTCTATGCTTTCCCTATATTTTTACATTCTCATGAACATCAATGGAGATTACATTCTATAATATTATAAAATTCCCATCTCTAGATTGGTGTCTGGCTTTTGCCTTCATCAATGAAGATCGGGATTCAAAACTGAAACTAATAGATTTATGCAACCAGAAGCCATCCACCTTTTCCTCCTTAACATTATTGAAATTAATACCCTGAAATTAAAAAAAAAAAAATCAAAGATTTTTTAAACCAAAATTAACTTGTATAGTTACATATATTTGACATCAAGCCAATTTCTATATATTTTAAAGATCTCATTTTTTTGATAACTCTAGGCCTTTTCACTCTTTAGCTAAGAAAGTTAATACTTATAACAATATCACAACTTTCTTACATGTTTATTCAGATGCGTCTAAGACCTATTCTTTTCATTATACAGTAGAGTCACCTATTGTAAGCTAAAGTAATCAATGAACCCTAGATAATATAGAGCTACAAAATCCCTTTCTTTAGACTGTTTTCTGACTTTTTTAAATTTCAGGTATTACTTCCAGTTTTGAATGTTACTCCTCACTGTTGAAGATAAAATCCAGAAAATGATAAAGATGTCATTAATCCACTTATGCATATAGTAGATAATCAATGAACCCTAGATAATATAGAGCTACAAAATCCCTTTCTTTAGACTGTTTTCTGACTTTTTTAAATTTCAGGTATTACTTCCAGTTTTGAATGTTAATCCTCACTGCTGAAGACAAAATCCAGAAAATGATAAAGATGTCATTAATCCACTTATGCATATAGTAGATATCTTTTATTCATTAATATCATTCATATTAATATCCAAAAATAAAAAAAGGCCAGAAGAATTTTATATTATTGCACCATCTGACTTCAGTAAATGACTCAAGGGTATGATGAAGATAATTACTCTTGGAAATATATATTATTGTTGGTCTTTTAAAAAGCTTATTATTTCTATCATTCAAATCACTTATACACTTATCCATTGTTTTCATTATATCTATCCTCTCTACTAATAATTAGCTATTCTTTGTTTCAGTTGTTTTATTTTCCTGTGATATTTCTCACTAAAGTGTTTGACTGTAAATTAATCTAAACAAATCTTTACAGTATAGTAATTCTCTCTATTATTATCATCATTCTAAATTTGTATAACTTTACCTCTTACATGTCTGAACTCACTGTTAAGAATTTTACAAATATTTCTATCTATTACAGAATTTATCCACTTCAATTTTTTCATTCTATTTTATTAATCAGCTTAATGTTAACTCAAAGTAAATTTCAAATTTTACTATAAATGAAAATAGTATTCCTGTTAAAAATTTGAATATAATATCAACTTTTAAGTGTACTTTAAAAAAAAAAAGAAATTAAATAAGTTGTTCAAATAAAATAGTGAAATTTATCTGTTTTAGAATTAAATATTCTTGCTTTTTTTTGTTGATGTAGGTGTTAATATTATTATTATTATTAGTAGTAGTAGTAAAAGAAATAATAGTAGTAATAATTATTATATATTAAAAAACACTAATAAAACATTAACTAGTATTATATATTAAAAATATACAGGAAACTTTTTTGGATATTGAGTTACTTTTAAAATATTAAGTAAATATAGCAATAGATTACAGTGAATATAGCAAAAAAAAAACAGTTTGTATTTAGAAAACATAAAGAAAAAGGAGATGCAATAAAAATGTCAATGATTATTGTTATATATATATATATTATCAGGGTTCTACTGTATGTAATCAACATCAGTATTGCACTAATGCTTTGGCGAATTGCATCTACCACCTTTTATGTTTAGCAGGTTATTTTTAAAAGTGTTGCCAAAGTATTGCAAGTAACATGTGGAATGATACTAAGAGTCCATTTAATAAAAAATATATAGTTTTTAAAAAATGAAGTTAGTGATGAGCTATTAACTATAAATAAATAATCTGGTATAAAAGTAACAGTTGTTATATTTAATGGGCTTTAAGAAACTCCTCCAAATAACAGATAACATAAATGTATCTAAATGTTTGTTGATGAAATCTGATCATTTAAAATTTCAATGGTCTCTCTGATTGTTCTTTGGTGGTGAGTATCACATTTGGATAGGATCACAGTGTTATAAAAGTCTATATTGTGACTAGTATCTACAATAAGGAGAGAAGGTGCTGCTAATGGTGAATGTTGTTTTAATGTATTTGCATGTTCAATTCTTCTAGCTCAAATATGATGATTAATAAAGAGGCTATGCAAATTCCATCTAGGATTTCATAAATCAAGCTCTTTAGATAAAAATCATTCTTACTTTTTTGATTAGTAGAATACATACATAGTTTTTATGTTATAGTATTTCAAAATATATCCAATACTGTTTGAAGTTCGTTTTATATAATTATTATAAACTTTAATGGCTATTATTTTTTAATTGTCATTTGTTTTGGATATGAAATAAGATTTTACTTATGATTCTTTTATTATAATATTTAGTTATTATAGAATTTATATATTTCTCTAGACCAAATTTTCTGCAAGATTAATTGCTCAAGCAAAGAAACTTTTGCTACAGAAAAAATCTGAGATGGATGAAGATGAATTGAAAATATTTAGTGTCTACTTCTCTCTGGGTATGTTTTTTTCTGGAAATAAAACAAAACAAAACAAATTTGTCACCAAGCTCGGTTTCCATTTTGAATTTAATATGGCAATGGATTCTATTTACGTGTGAAAAGGAAAAAATCATATGATTTATTTTTACTGTGTTTTTAGATAATAAATGTGTCACCCCTACATTTAAGTCTAGCTAGGGGGTTTAAAAGATACTCATTCTAAAGCATGTATTTGTACGCACATTATAAACAAAAATTTACATTCCGGTTGTTTCGCCAATCTGTAAAGTGCTAGGTAATTTGTTTAAGGAAAACATAGAAATACATGTAGTAATTAATACATGTATTAAAATCAATAGCTTTTAAAGCATTTATCAAGATACAGATATATAGATGACATGTTTGTTGGCTGGTAATACGATAAAGATAAGTTAGACAGTTTCTTTTACGCACTCTATCAGTATCTATTCTTATATTAAACTCACAATAAAAATAAAAACTGATAAGAAACTTCCCTTTCTTGATGCAATCATCGACAAAAAATAATGTTTAAACTTTTTCAATTCTCAGAAAATAGACTTTTTTTCTGTAGTAAAAACTCTTTTTATTAAAAGCAGTTAACTTCCTTGCTAAATCCTGCGTAGAGAAAAAACTAAGTTGTATAAGCAACGTCTTGATAGCTACTGATTATAATAAAAGAATCATAAATAAAACCATACCCCCCCTCAAACAATATATATATTTTAAATATAAAAGAGCTCTGAAATGCTATAATCTAAAAAATTATAATGTTCTATTCAGATCTAAGGACACAATTGTCTTTAAATCCCAGTAAGTTTATGAAATCCTGTATGAACTTTGTTGGCTTATTATATGGGTATGAATAATTATCATATCACGTCTAGGAAAGATAAAAATGCTAATGCAATAAGACAGCTCTTTTAATCTGCAACACTTTTAATGAAGGTTAAGAATAGTAATCACAATATAGATTTTTTTCTAACACCAAGATCCCATCTAGATATGCACTCCCCATCAAAAAAAAAAAAAATTAGAAAAGTCATCAACATTATTTTAAAAAAATTACATTATATCAACAAGCGCGATGATACGTTAAAATTACTGTACTTACATTTAGAAACATTTCTTAATTAAACCACATTAATTAAAACAACTATTGCTTTTATATATGATTATTCCCCAACTGTTATTTTTCATTCTCCTTCACACATTTCACATTTTAAATTTATTTTTTATTAAATGCTTAAACGGACTTTTAATAGTGTTCCCATGTTACTTACAATACCTTGTATAACATTTTAAAAAATATCCTTAACTGAAATGATAATAGATGCAATATTTGAAATATCAATAGAACAGTACTCTTAATTACGCACGGATGAATCTGGATTATATATATATAGAAAAAATAAATATTTGTTTCAATAATTCTGAGTATGAATTGAGTTAATTTGTTGGGAGCTTTTTTTATTAAAAAAATTGGAAAATGGAAAATAAAAAATCTGTTCATAAATAAAAATATAATTACATATTAAGGTACAAATAGACATATATGAGACAAGTATAATAGATATAGTGTCAATTTACTGTTTTGTTTAATATCTACTTAAAGGATAACATTAGTATTAGGGACATCAATGATTTTTTTTAATGGTATTGCTTAGCTTGCAGATACTTGAGAATAAGCTTAATGAAAACTTAAGTAGGGTTTGATGAAATGTGTATAAAGTTTGGGATGAAAATCATTAATACATCTAATGTTAAAACAATGATAATAAGAAATTTTATAATATATTAATGCTAAGGAACTAGCAATAATAATATTCGAGTAAGAAGTGTAGTGGTTAACATTTAAAGCAAGAATAGAAAGTTATTTTGTAGATTGTTAAATGCTTTATTATGTAGGAGATATTTGACTAATTAAAAAGAGAAATAAAAAGTTTGAAGCTTTTGAGTTATTCAATTTTATTTGCTAATGCAGAAATTATATGTAATTTAAAAAGAAGCTATTTACAACTCAAATGCATGTGTTGTTATAACAGCTCAATAATGCCTTATTAAGTATTGACGATATTCTCAAACACCCACAAGATAGAAAATTTTTAAAAGAGTAGTCATCTTATCTTTTGTACCTAAATGTAATTATATAGATCAATCTAAGGTGTTTTAGTTTGAGAGCATGAAGATGTTTCTTTATTCACTTTACATCCATTAATTTCTTTCTATATACTGGTATTAACATTCACAAAGTTTTTCAATTTACTATGTGTTAATATTACAAATTATTAAAAACTTTGCAATATTCAAATTTCTTTGCTGGTGCAGAGATTGTATGTAATTTAAACAGAAGGGACTTATACCCTAAACACATGCACTGTAACGTTGTTATAATAGCTCAACAATGTATTATTGAGTACTGAGGATAATCTTAAACCAAAGCAGAAATTAGAGACTTTTGAAAAGATGAGTGGCTGTCTTATCTTTTGTATCTAAATTTAATTATATAGGCCAGACTAAAGCATGTTAGTTTGAGAGTGTGAAGATATTTATTATAAAAAGATTTTTAAAAAAATTGAATAAAAGAAATTTATAATGTTGAAGTTTTTTTTTAAAAAAAAATACATAATGAAGATTATTTCTTGAATAAACTGCAAAACAATATATATATATACTAAAATGGACATATTTATAAAAATAAAAAATATTTGGAAGGACCTATAACATATAAAAAAATATCACTATCTTCTAGAGCTATCTATTGTAAGTACAAGTAATCAATAAACACTAGATGGTATAAGATATAAAATCCCCATTTTTATAATGGTTTTTGATTTATGATTTCATTAGTGGGATTAGTATTCAAAGCAAAACTAATGTACTTATGTTTTTAGAAATTACCTTTCACTCTTTTACATAATTCAAAAGCTTGAAATTATGGGGGGAAAAACTCCAAAGTTTTAAACACAAGCTAAATATGCTTGCAGTATTATATATATTTGTTGCAAGGTCAGTTACTATATATTTTACAAACTTTGGTTTTATGTCACATATAGAACATTTCTACCCTTTGCATAGAAAAACTACAGTTGACATAAAATTGATGTATCTAAATACAACAAAACTAACCTGATGTCACATTTACATAACTATGTGAGAATATTAGCTTGAATTCAAAAGCTTAAGGTTTTTCTGATTTTAGACTATTAATTTAATAGTATAGAGGAATGAAAGGCAGTTTCTAAGTCCACAAATGCATTATTTCCAGTTAATAATTCCATTTCTTACTTATGAAAGCAAAAACCAGAAACTGGTCTGGGAAAAAGAATATTGCACATAATAATATTTAGAGCCCATTGATTAATCAAGCATACAATAAATACTTCTAGAATATAATGAAACGACTTGCTCTTGCAAATATAAGCAAGCATATGAAAAAGTCATGTGATATTATTAATAATATGATGATCTAGAAAATAAAAAGTTATAAATGCCAAAATCTTAAAACAAAGAATGAAAAAAATTGAAAAAGAATTAATGATTTAGAAAAACTACTTATGTTTTTTTTTATAGATGATGATTATGATAATTTGAAAAATAATAAACAAGTAATAAAAGAATAGAAAATGCTAAAAGAAATAATAATTTGCTTAATATAATAAAAATAATCTCACTGTAAAATTCTACAAAAGTGTTTCAGGTTGACTATACCAAACTATTATTGTCAATAATAATTCTTTTTAATAGTAGTAATGTGATCCCCATACTAAGAATCTTATGTTGATTAATGGCTACCTACTTATATAGATGCCTTTGGAATAAATTAATGTAAAGTGAATTTTTATTATAAATGCAAATTGTGACAATTTGCTTTGGTGTAAACAAAAAAAAAATCCTTAGTCATTAAAATCAATAATTAAAATGAATTTTGAGTTGCTGAATAAAATATACTTGATTTGTTAAATAAAAGATACTTTCTATATAATTAAAAACTATTTAAAAATCAAGAATGCATATTATTATTATTAATAAAGATAATATATGTTTAATATATAAGTAATAATTACTTAACTTGAAGGGAAACAATATGCAGGTTACATCTTTAACTGAATAATGACTGTTTATTATATCTTGATTATCTTAATGGTATCAGTGATTTCACTGGACTTTAATATGGGTAATAGTGATGGATCTAGTCTATTGATTTTGGATATCATTAAAATATTTTTACCAAAACTCAGGATATTTTCGTCATTTGATTTTTTTTTTATTTTGACCTTTTTAAAGTACCAATTTATTATTTTACAATTTTATCAATAGTCCCTAATTCAAATATGGCTTTGTTATTTTTGTTTATTCTAGATTTTGCAATAACTTTAAAATTATTCAAGGTAGCATTTTAAAACTAATGTCTTTATAAACTATTAGCTTTAAATGATTAAATAAAAATATACAGATAGTTATTTTGTTTTATAATTAGACTTATATATAATAAATGAAGAGCTTTGTGGCATAATGAATAGCATATCTCAACACCATACCTTAGGATTTGTCTTTTGTTTAAAAAGTCCATATCAATCCATCTTATATCCAATTATAAGTCAGTAAGTAGTTTTCTTGCTATTTTTAATAAAGGTTTAAAACATGAGGGAAATATCAGAGTTCACATTTGATTAGCTTGATAAGTAGTGTACTTTCCTTCATTGTTCTGACTACATGGAATGCTGAAGAAATATTTATGCTTAGTTATTATTTATTTATATACAACAGAATTAATCCCCGACTGTAAGTAACCATGTGAGTTATAAAATTGGCACAGAATTTTTCTTTTTCTTTTTTTGTAAATAAATAAATAAGATTTAATAACTGAATATGCATAAAAGTTACAATGACTGAATAGTTTATTGTTCAAGAATTCGTAAAAAGTTTGAGCATTAGAAGAAACAGAGCTGGAATCATGATTATGGACATTGAGCACCAGAATCTGCCATTCTTCTACTACAATAAACCATGCAAAGTACAAAATTACTATAAAGAGTATATTAAAATCAAATTACTAAAGTTCTCTAGATATTAGTTTTCCGAATCTTTAAAAAAGTCATCACAAAGACGGCTTGGTTAGTCACTTGATTTAAATTAGTGAAAAAATTTATGATGAATTGTGAATTAAAAATTACAATCTTTGAGCAATAGTTGGCAAATAAATTACATAAATTTCAAAAATCAATCTAAATAATGCAACACACATTATAATGTTCAGGTTCAAACAAAAGAATTGCTGATAAAAACTTCAATAATAAAACTTTCCATACTATAAAATAGTACTTCTTAAATTATATTAAATAAAGACCATTGCAAAGTTAGATTGTTTTTTTAACTCATTTTTGCTAATGAACTCTATTCTCAATAATATTTATTTCTGAATTATTCCTTTCCAATTCTGAATTATTATAATTTTGCTTATTGAATATTAATAAATAATTTGATTTTTTTAGCTTACATAGCATTGTAATCAAATGAGAGCAATTCTGCTTTCTAGTGCCACCTATGATAAGCTTAAGTAATCATGATCACTATCCTCATACTACTTTTTGACTTTTACCTTTATAAATGAAAGCTTAGGATTCAAAAATCCTCATTGATAAAGACAAAAAGCTAGAAGACTAGTCTGGGAATGCGAATTCAAATGTACTATTATCTGAAAATCACTCTTTATAACAAGTTTATTACAGATGATATCTCTCGTTTTATTATTGTCTAAAATTAGTTTTATATTTTTGGTATGATGTTTTGTATGTTTCTAAATTTATATAAAATATCGAAAGATTTCCTTTAAATATAATTTTAATGTTCCATCATTAATGTTTTAAGTGTCTAGAAATAAATACTTATATTTAATTACCTAATAAAACTTATTTTTATTGTTTATTATAATTTTATATTATTTATACAGCTTAAGTTATTAAAATTCAAAGCACATTAATATTGGTGGGACATCTGTATGTATAAACAATAACTCAAATGATATTCAATTGTTTGTATCTCCACACTTAGACGGATAGATATAAAAATAAAACATTCAAAATAAATAATTTGATTAATAGAATAATAATATTTAATAATCAGTTTTGGGGAAAAAACATACATGCATACACACACATATATATTTATATTTAATATGATTGGCTAGAGAAATTTTTTTTATGTTAACTCAAAGAAGATTTTTTGTCTCCTCTTTGAGTTCTTAAGAAAATTGAGCGGGATATAATTTTGATGCCTATACTATATGATCTACTTGAAACCATTATTGCTACATGATTATTCATATGACAAATGAATGGAGATGGCTGTTAGCCAACTTATATCAAAATAATGTGATAAATTTATTAGGTTTTTATTTCTGAATTTAATACCCAGAAAACCATAATTTCTCTTCTCAATTACCTGAAATTTCATAACTGAAACATCAATTTTCTTTATGGCATCATTACCAAGGTAGATGTTAATTATCAGAGGCTGATGAAGGCTAAGCATTTCCTGATTGTGCACAAATTTTTCATTTGATCTTTTATTTGGGTGCCTAAAAATGCAGATCAGTTTCATGTGAAGGAAAAATGCATAAATTATAAACAGTAATATGTATTATTAAATGAGGTATTTGTTGGATTTTATAGAGTTAAAAGAAAAAGCAGACAAAACTGATTTAAAAAGAGAATGTGTACTTTACTATAAAGACACAAATATTGGAATGTAATTAGAAAGGGTTTGAATTCAAACTTTTAAATTCCCTATAGCTATCCAATCCATCCTATACACATGATGACATACATGTGAAAAAAATAATTGATCTCTAATGTGTGTACTTCATGCTGAACCAATGCTCATCAGTTGGTCCAGATCATTATTTCCCACACATATATGTTAACAAAGGCTTTGAGCATTCCATCATCAGATTTTCAATGATATGAATGGCTGAAGAGTTGGAAGGAGGAGAGGATTGTAGCCTGTCCAATAAAGTTTGAGGATTTTCTACCTTAATATAAACTGAACACTGATTATACATGTGAGTGAAGATGATGATCTGGACTAACTGATGAGTACTTGTTAAGCATGAAGTATCTATATTGGAAATCATTTAACATTTTCACATGTATGTGGTCATGTGTATAGATATGTTGCATAGAATGGAGTGGATATCTGTAGGGAGCTTAAAAGTCTGAGTTCAAATCCCTTCTAATGACATCAAGTTCAGTATAGACAATATACTTGTATTTAAATATTAAATACTGGAATTGCAAATAGAATGGGATTTATTGTAAATAAAAAGTGGAAAAACAACATTGTATATTATCAGACACATTTTCAAAGTTAATTATCCAACTTATAGAAAGATATCAAGTTCAAATAATTATACCTTAATATGTTCTAATTGTGATGAAGAAATAGTTGATTTTCTATAGATGTTCAAAGTGCTTTTGGTTATGAAAAATTTTAATGTCAGAGTTGGAAAACAATTGAAGGATTAAAATGCTATTTGATAAATGACAGGCAGAACAAATATATATCATAAATCCCTTCTTTAAGAAAAATGCTGAATGAAAATGAATATGAAAGCATCCAATGAAGATATAACAGAACTGGATTACATTTTAACTAACAGAAAATATCTATTCCAAGATTATAATGTTATTAATAGATTCAACATAAAAAGTCATAATTTATTAATGAGATGTAAGACATGTATAAATGTAAACCACGAGAGATGAAAACTATTAAGGAAGATTATTAATAATCAATATTGTTAACTTTCAGAAGCTTCAAATGCATTTAAATTAGATCTTAATACTTATATAAGGCTATAATATCAGTACATGCACCCTTGAGTGCTTAATTTTTAACAAGTGAAACCTCTCCAAATCTTAACACAAGATTCGACTTATAAAAATAAGAGGGACCCTCTTATCTCTCAACCTATTTTTTTTTTTTAATTATATAGGCAAATCTAAAGCATTTTGATTTGGGAGCAAAATGCTTTAGATTTGCCTATATAATTAGATTTGTTGTTTATTATATATATTTCATATGATGGTATTAAATAAAAACCATTATGTTGTCTTCTTAAAATACTTTCTATTATTGAATATAAAAATATAATCAATATTATAGACAACTTTATTTTACATTGAAAATGAACATTTTCAAGATGTTATAATAATTCAAAAAGTCATGTGATTTATATATTAACTTAGCATACATCTATTGTTCAAATTTAACTTTAAAAATGTCTTTAAATTTTCCAATTTTTATTTAATGACTACTTCAAATGATGCTATTTAACATATTTAAAACCATTTAGTACTTCTTCAGAATTTTTTATACCAAGTTTTTTATAAATTAGATTGCATATTTTCTTTATTGGTTTTTTTTTTATTTTTCCAAATACCATAGGATGTCCACTTCTTGTCATATTTCAATTGAAGCTTATTCTTTATGAATTTATTATGTTCTTCTAATCATTTATTTATAAAATAAAACATATCCGATGATAGATATTTTTTTTTATAAATTCCATATTTCTTTTATAAATTGTTCTTAAATTATTTATCATCCAGTATTTTTCTTTAATAAACCATTCCAATATTGTTTTTTGTATTTTATACATTAATTTATAATTAGAATTTTTCTTACTATAAATTTTTATCCTGCAACTTATTTAATTGACCCTTTATTTATTCAATTCTTGTATTATTATTCCACAAATCTTTAAATAAATTAAAAAATAACTTATCTACTGAACTATATAAAAACTTCCACTTAACTTTATTAGTCTCAATTCTGAAGTCCATTTCGTTCTTTAATATTAATATTTATAATGTTCTACATAAATATTTCATATGATGGTACTGAATAAAAACCATTATGTTATCTTCATGAAATACTTTCTATTATTGAATACAAAAATATAATCAATATTATATACAACTTTATTTTAAAAAGTAAATAATAAATTTATATACATCGAATCGATTTTCGTTCAAAATGAATCTTTTCAAGACGTATATAAATTTATTATTTATTATCTAAAATAAATTTGTCTATAATATTGATTATATTTTTATATTTAATAATAGAAAATATATATATATATTCTAAAGCATTTATTATTTATTATACATTTAATCTAGAAGTGGATAATATTTATCAGTTCATATAAGATTGCAAATATGATTATTTTATTTCTGTCCTCCATGGAACATGTTTAACATTATACAATTAATTTAAACATAAAATATAAATATGATTTTGTGTTAATATGTTCTCATTATGAAAATAAGTAGACCATTTTAAGATACTTATATATGAAATTCTAATTTTAGTATTCTGACACACTTAATGAAACTGTATTTAGTATAATTTGAGAGGAATGATCTGTTATTTTTATATTGATGATCTCAACATTTAAATTTGCAATAATGTGCTAAAATTCGCCTATTATGTCTGCATATGTATAGCATGTTAACCACATATATAAATATAAAATGAGTATATATAATTATACAAAAGATATTTAATTTGGGAAATTAAAAAAATTACGTGCTGTATGTCATAAATTTGAGGAATGCACGTCACTCAACATGAGGAAGCGAGTGGTATACTTTCCTAATAAAATAAATTTTACAGGAAACTATTCTGGTGAAAATAAAATATCAATGAAAATCTATAAAGGAAATGGTTGAGGTTATATGTAAAGATACTTAAGAATAAAATACTAATAGCATACAACAATAACAATATATATATATAAATAATATACATATTTGATAAAAGATTACTTTCCTTAAATGGATGTAATATTGAGGAGTTGAAATGAGGAATAAACTAATAAAAAATAAAATAAAAAAAATATTATATATATATAAAGACTAATTTTATAAAAAGTGTTTCAATTTTGATTATGCTTGATTTCACTAGAAAATTAGTTTGATTTTATGCTAAGAATTGAAACTTGAATGCTATTACTTAGACGGTACCAAATAGCTGCAATTATGGGGAATTGCAATAAAGGGTTTAGTGATAATAAGTTAAAAATTTGTAAATATCTCTACATACAATGATTATTCACTCTTCCACATGGAGTTAAAAGTTGATAGAAATCAAGTCGTAGCTCGAGTGGGAAAATGGAGACATATCAAATGGTTAACACAGGTGTGAAGATATTAATATGTAATATTTTAGTTCATCTGCTGAATAAAAGTTGTTTGCAAAATGCATGCATAGTGAGATAGGGTGGTCTGAATTTCTATGCTGGTGGATGTTTGTGATATGACTGATGTTGATATAAGATGAATTGATTAAACATGTAAAAAATTGAAAATATTAGCTCTTTCCTTATGTAATTTATATTAGGATTGTTTTAAATAGAAGTTGAGAAGTAATCATCAGAGGAAATATATAAATTAATGTATCATTCATAATTAAAATTACCCTACTTTTTGTTGTTGTTTACCTTCTAATAAAATTTAAAAAAGAATACTGTATTAATTATGCATAGTTTAGAATATAAAAGTGAAAAAAAAAAAACGAATCTTGGGATAATGTGAATATCTTCTACAAAAAAGATTTTACATTTATTGGTTTTCAAAAAAAAAAAGCACTATCATGAGAATGTTTATTGCTGGCTGACATTTTTCTTTTAGAGATCATTTTCCAATGACCATTTGAGAATGGAAAAGATTTTTTTTTTTAATTCATAGCATAATTTTTTGACGTTTTAGTAATATGTGATAAATTTCACAGATAGAGTATTTACAGTTTCAAGTAGAATATTTCAAATTCAAACCATCTGTTATCCAAAACTTCTATTATCAAAACAAAATTTCAAACATTAATTTATTATTTGTACCCACATTTACAAACAAAATGAAATTTTAAGGCAGTATGTAATTTTACTTATACTGAATGTTTCTTACATGTGTAAATAGAGGGATTTGAAGTCAGAATTTTTCAGTCTGTTCATCCTCCACTCTATGTCAAGCAACAGATGCCAATGATCACACACATGCGAAAAAGATATATGATTCCCAATATTTGTACTTCGTGCAAGACCAGCACTCATTTGATAGTTGGGCCAGATTATAATTTTCCACACATGTATGCAATCAATGCTTGGCTTATATTAAGATAGCAATTCCTCAAACTTTAATGGACAGATTTCAATCTTCTCATCCTTCCAACTATTCATCCATCTATTTTATTGAAAAAATGACAATGAAATGCACAAAGCCATTGTTAGATTTGATATTATAGTTATATCCATATAGCCGGATTGTATGTATGTGTAGAAGATTATAATCTGGTCCGACTGATGAGTGCTGGTTCTGTACAAAATATGAAAATATTGAGAATCATGTAACTTTTTTGCATGTGTCTGGGCAGGTGTATTATTTGCTTGAGATAGAGCAGAGAATGAATAGACTGAAAAATCCTGAGTTCAAAACAAAATAAAAAAAAAAGTAAATGTCTATAAATTAATAAATCTATTAATTTTTTTTGTTTATTTTAAAAAAATAATTTTTAATTAGTTTTGAGATTTCTGATAGGCATCTTGTTGGAAATTTACTGGAATTGATTTTAGAAATATAAATGAGTGCAGCATTTGTATTAATGTGCTTATATATATATATATAGACAACGTAGAGTTTATATAAGCAAATATATATGCAGCATTTGTATTAATGTGCTTATATATAGATATATAGACAACGTAGAGTTTGGTTAAAAAAATAACCAATTAATAATATAAACTAATTAATAGCAGTGAGATAGCTTTCAGAAAAACACAGCCAGAATCGTAGTGCTGAATAAAATTATGCAGTACAGGTATGTTTATATAATATGTAAATGAGGCCCAATATGCAACTAAGGCAATTAAATATTCTATTTTCCAGGCAATGGAATGCACAAATCTTTTTGTTGATGGAATGTGAAACATTTGCAATTGCCCAAGCCACTTTGTACTTACTTTTCCTAACATCTCTCTCTTAGCAAACCATTCTAACCTTGGATAGATAAAATGTATGACCTATGATGTGATCATGGTCAAAACAGATAGATCTGTATTCAATCTTTTGTTTAGCTCTGTTGAAGCTGGAAATATTATAGTACATATTTCTGCTTCACTTAGTGCCAATGTCATCAGCACTAGTATGGGTTTGAACTCAATCTTATATTCAGTCTTTTGTTTAGCTCCGTTTTATAGATATGCATGTTGGACAATATCTAATTGCCTTATTTGAATATTAGGTCTCATTTTCATATTATATAAATGTACCTGCAAAATTTTATTCACCACTATGATTCTGACATTTATATTATTTATTGGTTATCATTTCAACCAAACTCAAAGAGAGTTTAAGAATTACATGGTTTGTTAGAAAAGATTAATAAGTTGAGATTTATATATATTAAATAATTTTATCTTATTTTTAAGTTTAGATCGATATTGTATTTATTAAATTAATCATATTATAAATATGCCATTAATTGCAATATTCCAACCACTGAATTTAGTTTCCAACTCTACATTAACTTTATCATTTCAAATTTCCATGTCATAGCTAGATTTAAACTTAATTCATTTCAAAGACATAAGACTAGGTGAATGTTAATCATTGATCTAATATATTGATATATGTAAAACTAAAATGTAACCCAAAGTAGAAGATATGTATTGAAAACAAATATTAAATAAATACCACAGAAATTTGTTTAACAAATTTTAATAAATTCAAAATTAATTACAATAGAAAAATGAGAAGTAAACTATTAAAGAATGTATTGTACAACTTTTCCTGTGTGTGCATACATATAAAATAAAATAGAAAATCATATATCATTACAATATTAGCCAAAAAAAAAAAAGAAATCATAATATCATCTATAAATAAATAGATCTATCTATTCAAGTGAAATTCAACAAGCTAATAGAATATATACATACAAAAAAAAAGTAGCCTTACCATCATATGCTTAAAAAACCATGTCCTTTAACATCAAAGTATATCTTCATGAGACTGATGGCCTCAGATTAAAAAAAAATTATCATTAGAGTTTCTTTTATTCTTCCTTTTATTTTACTTCATTTATAAATTTTCTTTTAATCTCATGAAGACATTCTTTGATGTTAAAAAGGAAGTTGGTTTTTGAAGTGAATAATAGGAAGGTTATTTGTTTTGAATATATATATATAGTTGAATTTCACTTGAAAAGGTCTATTTGTTAATAAATGAAACCATGGTTGTTGAAGAACTTTAATAAATTGTAATGTTATATAATTTTCTATTTTATTTATAATTACTAGTATAGTGGTAGGCAGTTGTTTAATTAAATATATATATAATAAGAATAGACTAATTGTATGTTCATATCCTTATATTATTCAATTAATTATTATTTTAACTTTTAATACTATTCAGTTTTAGCTATATGTATATCATGCGGTTGTCACAAAGTAAGCATATAAATTCTCAATACATAAATAATATATATAACAAAATTCATACGCTGTTATGAAAATAATAATAAAATTTTCCAATAACTAACAATTTAACTTACAAATGCATAAAAAAAGAAATTACATTGAATAATATTGATATCGAACTTATATGTCTTTATATATATATATATATTAAAATCTTCATCTTAGTAAGTCTGCTAAGTTAGTGAACACATTTGTTAATAGCATTTGATTATTTTCATCATAATAAAATTTAGCAATCTCTTTTTTTATACTTTCATACCTATTTTTTGATGGAATATATTCTGGGTCTTTTTTATTGTGCATTTGTGTTGAATTAGCAACATATTGTAATATTTTCCAATCTTGCAGTGTAATTAATCTTTAATTTATTTAGTGGTGTTAGAATTATAAATTTATTAAACACACATTGATTACATAAGTAATATTTACTGAGGCTATAATCTCGATAATATTATTAGTGGTGTTAGAATAAATTTGTAACAACTTAAATAATATGACTTGCAATTTAATTATCCCTTGAGTTATCTTTCAGAGTTCAAATAAATTTGTTAGTAGCTTCTTGAATCATTAATTAAATTTGCAGTGTACTTGTTTATTTGTAAATAGCAATAAGAGTTCAGACAGTATCAGTGAGATTTCATATTAGGACAACTTTAATTATCTTTTTTCTTCGTTACCAGTTACATGACTGAAACTCATTCAATCCAAATACTAGCTGTCCTAGCAAGCCATAATGAGCAAATTAGCCATGATATTACTATCAGTCTTCAATAAAACTTATATTTTTGTAGGATTATTTTATACAATGTGAATGCAACTCATTACTTTAACTTGTTTTATATATATATATATGTCAAAGCATTGACTGGGAATGCAACTCATTACTTTAACTTGTTATATATATATATATATGTCAAAGCATTGACTGGGAAGCGAACCTGGGCTGGCTGCTTGGAAGTTTAGCTACGCTAACCTCTAGGCCACCAACACTTGACTACTTTAACTTTTTAGCAGCTTTTTCATTAAATTTGGAGGATTTTTCAATTTTTTTTTCCTGGTTGGTTTTCTACTAACTTTTCTTTTGAGTTTTTCCAAAAACTTGCAAAGATTTAATCAAGAAGTAAATGAGCTGAGAGAGAATTAAATTTAACCTAAAAGTTTCTCCATAAATATTAACCTAACTATATTATGTGTTATTTAATACTGTTTATTAAATTAAAAATATCTTTCTATTTTCTTATAACATTTTTGCAAACATGTTTACTCACTGTTACATTATACTATTGATTAATATTTTTTAATAACTTACCAATGATCTTGAAATTTTATCAAAATTTGATTAACACTTTTAAAATATGAGTTATCTTATGTATTTAAAACAATTCACTAACTTGGAACTTCTTATTTCCAATATTGAATAAATGACTTCTCTAATATCTTATACCACCATCCTTAAATATCATTGATAATATTTTTATTTAAAATTCCTTTATTTTAAATTACACAATGATGCAACAGAAAATATTTTTAACCACTAATATATATGATATATCACAGACATGATAATTTAGACATAGTTTTATTATTTAATATTTCTTTTAAACATAAATAATTTATGGAAATAAGATAACATATATTAATCTTTTCATTTGTTTCAGTTATTTTGTTGTTACACTACAAGGAACAAGGGTTGTTGATTAAAAATTATTTAATCTCATACATTTTGTGTATTAAATATATATAAATTTTGTGTAAATCATATTTACGTAATTTTAATGTTAACTTTCTGTATCTTATTTTAAATTAAATACCTGTTTAAAATTCAGGTCTCTGTTGTTTTTACTATGAAAATCATGAGGATATATAGTTGTTAAGAAAAAAATGTTCTATTCATAAAAGTAGTTTATTCATAAAAGTTATAGTTTTTGTAAAACATGTTTATATAATTTGTATAATTTAAGCGGAATAGATGTACACTCTAAGTATATGCACTGTAATATTATTATAATAGCTAGCTCAATGATGTTTTGTTTAATACTGAGGAAATTCTTAAACTAAAACACAAAATAGAAATTTTTGAAAAAATAAGAGTGACTGTCTTATCTTTTGTACTCAAATTTAATTATATAGGCCAATCTAAAGCATCTTAGTTTGAGAATGTGAAAATGTTTCTTTATTCATTTTACATCCATTAATTTCTTTCTATATATTAAAATTCAGGAATTTTTTTAATTTACTACATGCTAATATTATGAACTATTAGAAATTATGTAATATTCAATTTTATTTACTAGTACAGAGATTGTATATGATGTAAACAGAAGAGATTTATATCCTAAGCACATGTACTGTATTGTTGTTATAATAGCTCAAAAATGTCTTGTTGAGTATTCAGGATACTCTCAAACCGAAGCACAAGATAGAGAATTTTAAAAAGATAGCAGCAGATGTCTTATCCTTAGATTGGCCTACATAATTAAATTTAGGTACAAAAGATAAGACTGCCACTTTTATCTTTTCAAAATCTCTTTGGTTTGAGTGTATCCTCAATACTCAACAAGATATAATTGAGCTATTATAATAACATTACAGCACATGCAGTTAGAATGTAAAACTCTTCTGTTTAAATTACATATGGTCTCTGTGCTAGTAAATGAAATTGAATATTACATAATTTATATAAATAAAAATATAATAGATGTATGTTATTTAAAAAATAAGGAGCTTGGTCCATCTGAAGAGAACTGGTTTGGTCAAATTGCATATTAGAAGCTATTACTATATTTTTTCAAATGTTTACTACTATTGTGTGAAGAAGAATAAGAACAATATATGATGCTTATAGAAATATGACATTATGTACATGAACTGAAATAAGGATGAATTAGAAGAAAAACTTTCATATCTACCTATAAAAATAGTAAATATATTTGATCTTTAATAAAATGTAAACTCTGTATTTAAGGTTAAAAAAAAGTATAATAATTTATAATTTATTATATCATTAATAATCATTTACATATTTATTAAATGATTGTCGTTATAAATAAATGCTAAAATAAGTTTAGGTAATTTTGGATATTCAAAACATCTCATTAGTTTCGGTATAAACAAATTATAATGAAATTTTTAGAGATGAAACAAATGTCAACACATTGCTCTGTGTCACTTAATGAATGCAATAATATAAAATTATAGCTACAGAAGGAAATCCATTACAAATCAATAAATGAAAGGAATTATTATTTTAATTTTTAATTTATTCTCAGAGTGTTTTTGTTTACTTAAGGTTATTAAAATGGTTCGAAAAAAATATGGACAGTTTTTTTTTTTCCAACAAAGCAGTAATGATGAGTAAAGTTTATTAAAACACACACCCACACTATACAAACAATCAAAAATTTAAAAAAAAAAACCCACTGCACTAAATACAATCCACTTTTCAGTCCAAACAATTGAAAGTCAAAAACAAGTCATTTCCTACAATTTTGTAATAGTTTCTCTTTCATAATGGCTTATAACTATAATATTAAGGAGGGGGAGGCTACTTCAGTAGTGCTTAACTTATATAGTTAATGGTTCTATAAAATTTTAAATAATATATATGTTGTGATTTGATATATGACAAAAGCGTTTTTATAAAAATGCAATATTTAAAAATATTTTACTAATAAAATTTAAAGCAATGAATACCAGCAATTATTGATTTTATAATTAGCAAACTTTAATTTTCTGATTATGAATGAAAAAAAAAAAATCCTTCTGTATTGTTAAATTGAACTATTATCCATCTTTGAATCACACGATAAAAAGTAAATATAACATGACTGATTTGAAAACGGAGCAATAAGTTGATGTAATTATTATTTATAAGGCATGTTTTTATTTTTATAAAAATATTATAGCATATTCTAAAAATTGTTCTACAAAACTTTAATAATAAAAATTTATAAATTAGGCAGGATTCAACCACTAAAAGCAAAATGTGAAATTACTTAGAACAGTTAATTAGCCTATTCATTCAATATAATGAATGTTTTCTATATAAGTAAATAGAGGGATTTGAATTTAGGATTCATATTTGTCCTCCACTCCATCTCAAACAACTAAATATGTGTGTCGGTTGTTTGGAATGGAATGAAACGCGAATATAGACTGAAAAATCTTAAGTTCAAATCCCTCTATTTACTTAGAACAGTTAGTTTAATCTAAAGTTAAACTTCAAAGTTGAAAATGTTTCTACAAAATATTCATTGCATTACATTGTTTTCGCAAAATTTCAAACAATTCTACTGAAAACGATATATTTAGCTTTAAAATATTAAAAATTTTGAAATTCTGCCATGCTTGTAAATAATTGACTTCTGTTTTCTATTTTATTCACATCTTTATTAATCCTTACTATTCTTTTTGGACAGTTTATTTGAATGCAGCTTTGTATTTATATAAAACTATGACCTCACTACCTGTTAAAGAATTTTCTCTAAACCAAGATAAAAAAACATTTGTTATTTACCGAAAATTTTTAGGTGCTTTATTTTAATTAATCTATACATAATAATCACACAGAGTAATATCATGGATATACTGATCATAATATATATGTTAGTTTTATGTGATTATAAGTATATATACCCAGACACACATGCATAAGCAAAAACAACTGTTAAATTCTAATTAAATCATAGAAAATAATTTTTATATTGAAGTTAAAACATGAAATACAAATAACAATAAAAAGGCTTGTATACTTATTTTTTATATGCAAATTATATACACCTGGGTCTCTTTTTATGCACGGACTTATTTAACATGATTTTAAAGTTACACGATTCAAGTTTCACTGGAAGTCGAACTCCGATAATGTGCTGTTACTTTAAATAATAAATTTTGCGCACTTACGTTATATTGAAAGTAATAGCACATTATTGGAATTCGACTTTCATCTTAGTAATTTCAATATTTTCAGTGCTTTATAATAGTAAGATTTTATGCAATAATGAAATTAAAATCATGATTTCCACATTTTATGTATACACACATTAATTTTTACAAGATTATAATGTAAATTTGTTCAAACATTGTGCGTGTTAATTTTGCATTTTAAATCACATTCTGTTTTTGCTTTTTAAAAAAGAACGTAATCAATTATTAATCATTTAGTGTCCACAAGTTTATTTTTAAAAGGTGAGTAATAGCAGTGGGCACAATTAAATTTGACAATTAAAAATTAAAATCTGATTTTTAATTGTAATTAACAATTTAAAAATTACTTACAGTGACTTAAAATTAATGTGATGTGAAATTTGATTTTTAAATGGAATTAAAAATTAAAACATTAAAGACAAAAATAAGAATTTAATTTTTAGTTGTTAGTTTCATAAACAATTAATAAAATCATCATCTCAAAGATTAATTACTAATTACGTTGTCACCAGAAAACCACTGACACAACATGAGTGTGAAGTTGGCGCTAGTTGTATTTCCTCTTGTGAAAAATTTGATTTTTTACCAGTTTGCAAACGAACGTGTTTTTCGGCAAATAGCGATAATAATTAAAATGTGTATAAAAAAATGTAAATTACTGTACTGTAAATTATGCATAAAAATATATTATTTTGAATAAAATCAAATATTATAGTTAAAAAAAGTTTGTTTTGTATCAATTTTTTTTAAATTTGAAATTTTTTATTAGTCATATTTTATTTCCTTATTTTTTTTTTTTGCCCAAATTTTAAAGTAATTTTACGTTGGTGCTTTGCTTTTATGCGAATTTTGAAAAACCACAGACCACATCCCCCCTTTTTCAATATAAGTTATGTCAATTTTTGCACGATTTCGTTTGCACATGTTTTCTGAGAAACCTATCTATCGCGTAAAACGAGACCCAGGTGTATATATTCATACAATTTTTTCAAAATTTATTTTTGATCAATAAATAAAACACAACAAAAACATTCAATAATATTTTCTTATAAAATCTATACAGGATAATAAAGAAAAATAATTTCTTAAAATAAATCTCCAACTTACTTTTTTTTAAAAAAAACTGATTTGCTTTACAACAAATAACATCATTTCATTTTCATAAAATTTATATACTTTGTGATATTAATGGATGTGGATTAAATATAATTATTTATCTATTGATATTTGCCAGTGTAGTACTGTTAAATTTTTTGCTGAAACTAACATTCATCACAATAAATAATTGTCATCAAGTGATATTTTTCTGACTAATTCAAGCAGTCTTTAAATAGCCAACAGTAGGGCAAAGACTTCTTTAGTATTCTTTTAAAACAGGCAAAACTTTCCATAGAGTAGTGCCATTCATTGCAAGCCAGAGTAACAGTTATGAGCAAGCATAAGAAATGGTGATCATATAATATTTATTATTCTTTTACTGATAAACAGCAAATGATGAATAATGAAGATTTGCATTTTCCTTCCTTGTCTTAACACTATATGACTAGATACAAAATCCCAAGCTTGCATGAAAAGTAGCTAGGTTTCATTCAGATTCAAACCATGTCATGGGTATAACTGATAGATTCATGGGATCCTTCATAGTATGTATATTTATTATAAAATTTAACTTCTCTTTTAAAATTATTAACACATGACAACGTGTTCCCAAATCAAGTTTTTTGATTTTACAAAAAGCTCATTAAAATTTGTAGTACAATATTAGGATTGAAATGCTGCAATGGCAAGAGTAATATGAATCCCAAACTGTTGTGGATGATGATCAAGTATTATTAATTTTTTATTATCTAATTACTAAATATATTCTAAGGAAATATACTTAACATATATACTCCCATTCACATAAGCATATAATAATAATAACTATAATGGTGATTAAGGATTATACATAGTTTTTCAATCTGCAGAAGCATTTTTGGTTAATTCCTTATCCTCTTCAACTGTTATTAAATTTAAAAAAAAAAACATAGTAGAAGCAAGTTATCAACTCAAATCCCACAATTCCTGACTTTTAATGTCTATTAATTACATTCATTTTATTTTTATTTATAAAAATTGTCCCTTTAATTTTACTTTTATTATAGTTTCTCTCTTCATGAAAGACTTTGTATAATAGTTAATCACCATTATATTTATAATTTTATTGTTATTACAATATTTTTTAATTAACGAACATTTATTTGTTTTATATATATATATATGTTGTCAAAAATAAGATCTTGATTGCAGTTTGGCATCAATTCACTTATCAAAATGAAATTAATTATTATAAATAAGATTTAATTTATTTAAAAAGTCTAGCTCCATAACTCATTAAAAAAACAACAGCTTATTTTAAATTTAAATATCTAAACTGTACTTTTTTTATATTAAAATTTATTGCTATATGCATTTACAATATAAAAAAAGTTACTTGAATATCAAAATTACTATACATTTAATAAAAAACCATTTGAAATAACAGCAACTATATATAACTTTAACTTACTTAAAACAGAGTGGCTATTCATTATTTTGTTCATTTGTATTTTCCAGTGTTCAGTTAAACAAACTTAAGTTTTACATTAACTAATAATGCCTTACACATAATTATATCACAGTAAATGTTGTACAGATATTAAAATCCAAATTTTATATGTGATCTGATTTGAAAAATATCTTCTAATCTTAGAAACAGATTTTTAGAATTATTCACTAAACAATTTCAATGCATTTAACTTTTTTTTATTAATACAAATCTACAATAAAAAATATATATGGTCTCAGTAAATAATTCTGAGAACTGTTTCTCTAGAATTCATTGTTGTTTAACTTTTCTGTATGACTTAGTATTGTAGAAGAATGATGAATTCAAGAACTAATGATTTCTCTGTTAAAATTAAATTGGTCATTTCTGATCTTTAAATATCACATGGTTTGCTGATAAACTTAACTATTTGATTATTTTTTTTATTGTTAGCAGTTGACAAAGCTTCTTGAATGCTATCAAAAATATTTCAGTGTGTTACTTTCCAATTCATACTTATGACATAAAGAGATTATTAAAAAATACTTTTGTAATTATTGTGACTGTCAATATGAATGAAAATTTTAGATGATATTTATCTAGAAGGATTTTCTGATAGACTTAATTTCCCTGAAAACAAAACCCTAATCAAAAAATAAAGCTTAGCATGATTTTTCATTATGCTTATAATATAAACACTACCTTAAATATAAGCTCTACTTAAGATCATCAACCACATGAATGGCTTTTACTTGCCCATTGAAACTCACAATGGATGTATTGAATTATAAAGTAATGAATGTATAAATAAACTATTATTGACATTAATGCTTTAAATAAATAATAATATAAATTATATGATTCTTTTGTATTTTCCCATTGACTATTTTCGGCAAACATAATTCTACCTGAATAGAGAAACAATTTATCTATCATAAGTCAATATATCAGATAATTTATAATTTCATTTAAGTATTTTTAGGTACTTATTTATATTTAATACTCAGATTTAAAATTCTTGATTTAATTTTAAAGTTTCATCATGGTAGTTACTCAAGGTACAAAAAAAAATAGTTTGGTTTTTTAAACAATTTTTGTCCTCCTAAAAGACTTGATTAAAATAATGGAAGTGATTTTAATAATCAAAGTTTAGCTTTAGTTAAATCATTAATCTTTTTTCTAAAGATAAGTTTATAAAAAGAATACCCAAACAGGGCTATTAAGAGTAATTTGGAAAGTTTTTACAATGTGTGCACTTGATAATGAATGCAAGTATTTAATGTGCATGTGTGAAATACATAAAAATTTTCTGAATTTTTGTGCGTGCATCTTAAAAGTAATAATTTTTGTTAGCACTCCTGTCTCACAAATCTTCAATCAACACTTGATTTAATGTTAAATTTAAACAAAATAATACTCAGATTGCCAGATAAGAGAAATGCAAAAGAAAGAGCTAGCTTTTCTGGTGAGTACAAAAAAATTATGGGGGCTTCCAGGGTAAGAATGTTATATCTTTCTGTAAAAAGAAGTACTTTAAAAATGTATATTTTTGTACTTGAATAAATGTAGATTTTTGGACATGAAAATACAAGTTATCCCCTAAAAATAAACCCTACATTTTGGAGCAAAAATTAATACAAAACCTGATCTGATTTTCAGGGAAACACAGTAGTAGCTTGATTTAACACATTTTCCAGAGACTCCAGCTTTATTTTTTTCTTTCAGATAAAATTTGTCAAATTCAGCAAAGAAAATAACCTTCAGTAGGAACTAGGTGAATAAAAAGAGAAAGAATATAGAAATTTTATGTATTAACATTATTTTACCTAGGCTCTCTATAATTCTAAAGGGTATTGACTTTACTTTTCTTTACTTATTGTAACCATTATAAACTCATTAAAAATAAGTATTAACAAAAAGTAAAATAATTTAAGTTTAATGTTTATATTGTATTAAAGGCATATCTTTTCAAATAAGTCTGTGCTATGATTCTATCAGTGTTCTGCCAAAAGCAAGCTTAGCACAATTTAAATTTTAAATTTAAATTATTTTATCCTTCCTTAACATTTGTTTATAACAAATTTATCACGATTATGTCTCTATAAAAATTTATGATCATATATGGCCAATATTCAATGAAAAATCAATCATATTCTTGCAAGAAACATGTGGGTCAATCAAACCTGATGTTAATAACTGTGTGGAAAATCAATTGAAATCATACTAAAAATAAAAGCTCAATTTATATCTAAATAAACTCAGACAAAACTCTCCATACAGTAGTGCCACTCAGTGCCAGCCAGAGTAATCAATGGATACCAGAAGGCTTCTGCATAAAATCCCCATCTAGTGCTTACTCATCCATTATCCCCAGACTATTTTCTAGTTTGTGGCCTTCATCAGTGAAGAGCCTTGAATCTGAGAGCACTGCACCTAGATCTTAGGATCTAATGCAACCCTCCAGCTTCTCACTGATGATGAAGGCCACAAGCCAGAAACTAGTCTGGGGATATTGGATGAGTAGGTACTATATGGGAATTTTATGCAGAAACCTTCTGGCATCCATTGATTACTCTGGCTGGCACTGAGTGGCACTATTATGGAGAGTTCTACCTGTGTTAATAACAGTTATGTGCAAGAATAAGAAATGGTGATCATGTGATATTTAGTGGTTAAATAAACTCACAATGCTCAATTTAATATTAAAGTCTAAATGGGAAATTTTAGCAGTAATTTAACTAAAGCAGATGCTTAATGTTAATTCACAAACCAGAGCTTATAATCTAACTCATTTTTATAAAACTCACTTTAAATAAGAATTTAAATATTTTAATATTAATTGAAAACTATTTAAATATGTAACGTATTAATATTATTTTTCTGATGCTCTCTATAGAAATTAACTATCTTATATATAACAACACTTGATGAAAAATCAAATAATTTCTGGAAGGATATGTGTCAATCAAACCTGATTTCTTCAATTGTTGGAGAGATCAGTTGAAAGCATATAAAACATAGCACTCACTTTCTATTTACTTAATTTGATATAAAAGCTGATTGTGAAATTTAGAAGAAATTGAATTAAAGCCTCCTTTGTATCAGCTTAATCTTGAGATCATATCAAACATAGCGATTCAATTATTGTTTAAGTAAATTTATAATGCTCAATTTAATAATAAAGTTTTAATGTGAATTTTAGGAATAATTTAATTAAAGCTTCCTAGAATCAGTTTTACATTAATGTCAGAGTTTATAATTCAACTCATTTAAAAATAACTTTGCTTTAAATAAACATATAAAAATATAAGTATTAATTAAACAACACTTAAATATATATTGTATTAATATTACTTATATCCTCTAAAATAATTTATAGAAGTGTGCATTCTTATATATGACTAAGTTTAATGAAAAATCAATCTCATGTAGGAGACATTTCTCTCAATTAAAAATGACATCATCAGCTGATTAGAAACCAAATCAAACATAACAACTCAATTTCTATTTAAATAGACTTTCAATATATTGATATTAAAGTTTAAATGTGGATTATAATGCTATTTTAAGTAAAGCCTTCTTTGGGTCAGCTTAATGTTAAGTGACAAGGCCAACCTTATAGTTCAATCTATTTTGGTTAGCTGATTTTACATCAAACATGGCTTTATAAAAGAAGGTAAATGTTTATAAAGAGTGAAAATAAAATAACATTAATATTTACATATTAAAATGATTATTTAATGCAAGATTATTTTAATATTATTGGCCTTGTCAATTTATGTTAAATTGTTGCAAAAGAGATTTTAATTAATTACCATTAAAATTCACAGTCAAACTTTAATATCAATTTGAGCATTGTGACAATATTTAAATAAATATTGAAATGCTACATTTAATGTGATCACAATTGGTTTTACAAGAAGGTAAAGATGTCAGATTCATGATAGAACTACAATAGGTTAGTTGATTTTTTCATCAAATGTCACCATACATAAGACTACAAATTTATACAAAAGACATAAATAAAATAACATTACATTACTTATTTAAGTGTTGTTAAATTAAGTAATATTTATTTATTTAATATTTAAACCATGGCTATTTAAAAATGAGTTGGATTATAAGCTCTGCTTTATCAATTAACATTAAACTGATAAAAAAAATTTAATTAAAAATCATTAAAATTCAAATTCAAAATTTAATGTCAAATTAAGCAATACAAATCTATTTAAAGAGAAATTAAATTACTGTGTTTGATGTATTCTGAATTAGTTTCCTGAACATCTGATGACATCAGGTTAATAGATAGAAACATATTTTACACAGAAATTAGTTAATTTTTCATCGAATGTGGCTATATATAAGACTGTAAAATTCTATAAATTTTTATAAAGGGCATAAGTAAAATATTAATATATTTCATATTTAAGTAGTGTTTAATTAATGTATATAAGTGCATCTGAATAATCATGATAAATTATAAAAATTAGAAAAGTAGATGCAAATAGATTTATTTTATATATATAAAACAATTTCTGACTATAGAGAGCAGTATATATATATATATATATATATATATATATATACTATATATATATATATATATATATATATATATATATATAAACAATGCAGAAAAGATTATTATTCCATCTTTACTTATTATCAAAAGTGCTACATTAATTAATATTTGTATACATGCTCTTATGTAGTCGACATAAAATTTTATGTTTATAAAATGCAGACTAGAGAAAGTAGAATATAAAAAATGATGCTAGTCAACAGCACTCACTCATGTAGCCATTTTAATTTTTAAAAAAGTTGAATAGACAAATATGATAATAATGCTCTGGAGATTGATTTTACAATGACTGTACAAAGCAATCTATAAATCACATGTATAAATTTCAGTCTATTTGATATTTTTGTAATGCTGTATTAATTTCTGCAGCAAATTTTTATCTTCTGAAAGGCTTCAACTCTTGTCTAATTATAGATCTTCACTGTATTATCACCTATTTCATATCTTTTCAATGATAGCAATCATTAGCCTTTGATATAATCTTATAATATAAACCAATTTGATATCTTATTCTTATTCACTATAAAATGCTTTCTTTTAAGAAGTATGTTATTGTTCATTCATTTCATATGTACAATCCAATGAAGATGTGATTCTATATAGTCTACAATGTACATCCAATGAACTTAAGTATAAATTGGTCATATAATCATTATGTATTTTTAAAATTTTATGAAGCAAACCTTAAATAAAACTTTTCTAAGGACTTTGTATTACATTGATAGGAGGTTCAAATCTTACTCCTATGAGTAAATCTTTTCTATTGATTTTATCTTATTTATTATCAAATTCAAAAATGTCAAGTAGTGTAATGTATTAAAATCATCATATCTATAACATTTAATATCTTTTATTTTGATTGGTCAATAGAATCTGGATGAGAAATGCTCTAAATTTGGTTCTCAATATTTTCATCATTATTATGCTTAATATCTAAATAAATTTTACTTCTGAAATATTTACAAAAATTCTTAGCAATATTGCTGATTATTTAAAATAGGTTCATTTAATGGAATTCTTGTGTGTTAAATAAGCTTGTAATACATTTAATATATTTACTATTTACACTATTTTTCCTAGAAGCATCAATCTGAAATATAATTAAAGTGATCTTTAATAAAATATTAAATTATCAGTACCTTTGCTCATTGAATTAATGTAAACAGCATGCAGTAATGTAGACAACATTGATGTTTGAAATTCTCTCTTTGTATCTGAAATTATATAACAATCTTCTAAGTTTTAAAGATATTTTTTCGTAGATAAATTAATATAGCCTGCATTATCTGCTGCTGAACTATACTCCCTGTATTATAAGTTGATGAAAGGTTTTTATTTCATTATAAACTAACATAATGAGATCATTGGATACCTAATAAACTGATACATATAAAATTAAGGATAATACATTATGTTAATGAGATGATATGGTTTATGGTGTTCAAATAATAAATGCATTGTTCTTTATTATTTATTTCATATTAAGATCAGAATAAAAATGGCTGTCATGCTAGTTTAAAAATCTTTCCTCAAAAATATTTACCTTTGCCAATATTTAAGATACTGAAGCTACTTTTTGAACTCTTAAGCATTACATTATTTGATTTGTAAAGAAAGTTGACCTCATTAAGTAATACTGCTAATATTTTTCCAATTTTACTTTATTGTTGAATTTTTCAAAATCGGTTTAATATCATAATTACCTTTTGTTTCTATAGAAACAGAAATGCATACTGCTATTCATGTAAATGAGAACATTAAAATAAATAGTTGACTGTCAGTAGTCATATTTATATGAGTATACAAAAAAGTCAGAAGTTTAATTCAAACCCTTAAATTATTTGAAGATGTTTGCAATTATCTTGAGAAATTTAAAATCAATGAAGGTTGCTGTATAAGATGTGGCTGCAAATCCGATCTTCGATAGGCTGGAACTAGTTTGGGGATATGGAATCCATTGCCATCTAGGGTATAGTTAATTTATAATAGATAGTTCTGGATTAAAAAAATAGATATTTCCAATACAGAATTCTTGACAAAATAATTATACAGCTACATGTAAATTTTTTCTATACTTATATAGTTTCATGGACGGTCAAGTCAATAAGGGAGTTGATAAGGAGTGTCAAACTATAATTAATGATAATAAATAACACAGTTATATAGAATGATGAATTCACATACTGAGATGTCTTAAATTAAAGATCAGTCTGTCACTTCTGATAGTCAAACATCACATGATCTTTCAAGCAACTAATCATTAATTTATTTATTATTTTATCATTTGTCCACAGAATCTATGATGCATTTTTCACAACTACACTTTTTTTTTCATATGTCAAATGCGTTGACCGGGAAGCGAACCCGGGTCAGCTGCTTGGAAGGCAGCTATGTTAACCACTAGGCTACCAACGCTTGACCAACTACACTTTACATAGAAAATTTAATATTGAATCATATATAACAATAAAAATTTACTTACTGATATATCATTGTTTGTGTATTACTATCATAGTAAAATATTTATTATCAAAATTTTGCTAAATTAAGTTTCAATAGAAATTTTTAAAACAAAAATAAAAATAAATATTTGCATTTTTTCTTATAAAAATTAGTAACACTTTATTAAATGAGTGTTTAAAGTTTCAGAAGCATGTGGACATTGATCTAAAATTAATTGTCCTCTATCTGTGGTCATTAACATTATAATAAAAGAGAAAATCGTTAATTCTTTATAAAACTAATCAATTTACTTTTAATACAGTAATTATGTATATAATAATCTATAAGTCAAACATCACAGGAAAAAATTAAAAAGGCATAATTAAAAAAAATCTTATCTGTGCACAGAAGTAAATGTATTATTATTATTATTTGATTACATCAAAGATCGATTGCATGATTTATCATGTATGAATCTTCTCATCTAACTTAATTCAGCATTACTGGATATCATCCTGGATGCAATCTACTATAATCTGCAGCAGTTTCTCTATATTTTAATTTGCTGAGAGCAGTATTATTTTAATTCAGTCTTCTTTTCTCGGATATATCACTCACTACATGTAAAAACCTTAAATTAACTCTATAATGGTGTATTTATATACAATATAAATAAATGTATATAACATAAGTAATATCTTAATAGATTATATTATATGTTTAAACAATATTTTGACATGACATAGTCTACAACAATTCTTTAACAATAAACATCACATGATCACTGTGTGGAGAGTTTTGCCTGTTTTAATTCTTCAACAATGTTAATAGTGATGCTATTTTAGCAGGAGTGCATCTTTATTTGTTTGAAAGAGATAAATGTTAATTAAACATTAAGTTATGTATGTATAAATTGTGTTTCCAAGAGTAAACCCTTCATTTTCTTTTAGAATCATTTACTGTAAGCTTGAGTAACTTTTGTTGTTCAAACTAGTAAACAGAGATTCTTAAATCTTTAAAGTTTGAATTAAAGCCAATTCACCATGTATAGTTGAATGTATTTGTTAATAATGTTTTGTTGGTACCCAGATTATGTTAAGAGGCTGAAAAAAGGTAAAACATAAATATCCCATTGCAGGATAAATAGCCCCTTATTGAAGATTAGTAAGCAAAAGGTTTTAATTAAAAAACCCATTTTTCAGGTGATGAGTTGGACAATTGCCCATCTTTATTTTAGCCTTCAATTAAAAATAGATATACATTTACTGATTAATATTGGATATTAAATATAAAAAAATTGAAGTTTTATTAGCATAAATTCAAACTCAGATGTTGAAAAGCAGATATTATTCTACTACAACTATATTTTAAGGCAACCTCTCTTTTATATACATATTTATACAATTAACCAAACTACATTTGTTAGCATTTAAAAATATTTTAATTATAAATAATTAAACTTGTATCATAATTAAAAAAATGAATGACAATTTTTATTATTATTTTAAGTTGTAATAAGATTATTTTGATAAATTGCCAAATACTTATTATTTAGTAGTTCATTTTCTATTCAAAAATGGAAAAAAACTGATCAAATAAAGCAAATAAGCTGATATATGCCCCTTGGCTTTACAAACAACACTTCCATTATCAAATAAGTCATAGATCACATGACTCTATCTCTTAAGCTTGTAAGTTATAAACAATGAGGATTGCCAATTCCTCTACAAGCTTTATGATAAATGCTTAGCCAGAGCCAGCACTTAAAATATCTCTGATCCTGGTTTCGTGCTTTGGCACTCCTCAGAAAGGTGTCAGGCTAGATTCAGACACTAGATCTAAAAATTCCAACCCAAAGCCAAGCACTTCCATTAGTTAAAAATCAAAAAAATCACTGTTATTTGAAACTAAAGACAAAATGATTTAAAAATAAAAATAGTATTTAGAAGTTTTATTATTATGAATCAAGGAAATTAAATAAACTTTTCAAATTTTTAATTTATTTAATGCATTCATTTAGTTTGTCTATATTAAAATATATTTGTTTATAAATAAAAACATTTTAAAAGAAAAATGTATATTTGAATATACAATATTCAATAAGCAGATATTTCTGTTTTATTGTGCTATAATTTCAATCAAATTTTTTTTCCATTATATTTTTGTGATATTATATATCATTATCCATGGTTTCTCTTTAACAAAAAAAATAAATATCTAAAATGAAACAAAATATAAACAAAAGGAATGAGAGAGAAAATAGTGAAAAAGCAACATTATTTACCCATTTAAATTATCTAACTTGGTTATATTGTTTATCAAATAATGGTTTATTTGTGAATAAGACAAGATTTAAATTTTTTAGAATCTATTATAAGATAATTCCATTCAGCAGTTGGACAGTCTGATAAGTATTAAAAGTATTCCTTTGCTTCACTATTATAGACAGATATGGAGAGACTTATGTCCTACAATGGGATATTTAAACATGTCATATTGTATGTTTTATTTTACTGGTTTAACCTTTTTAGTTGTCAATATGAGAACTCCCTGGAGCACATGATTTTGTGTTGTGGGTGACTTTAATCTTTACTGTTTATATTCATTTAATGGCAAAAACTAGAATTATAATAATGTTATTAATTTAAAAAAGAAAAAAAACCCTCAAGATATCAATATTATACAGAAAAATCTACTATGATGATAATAATTGGTAGTTCTTGTTCATTTTGCATAAGGGTATCTGCAAACGTTTTTGGAAGTAGGAATATTTTTGTTTACATTTGAAAAACCAGAATATATATTCTATGTAGTTTGTTTATATATTTATTTTCCCAAAATATTTGTATAACATTTCAGAAGAAGACAAGTCAAGAAAAATGAATATCATATAGCTGCAATTTGTAATTAGATGCTAAAAAATCAGATCCATATTGATCGTAGGAGATTATTTTGGTCATGTGTTAAATAATTATAAGTAGAATTTTAAATATATTTTATTCATTTACGATATGTTTATCAGTGATGGAGTAATCATCCAATAATATAAAAATATTGATCTTATTATATATTTCAGAGATTTCTTATATATTTGCAAAGTTGAAATATATTTCTAACAAATAATTCAAAATTTCTGAAAATATAATATAGATAAATTTAATAAAGGAACTATCAAAAAATATGAACAGTTAAAGAGTAATTGCTCTTTCAAATTATAGATTGATAAAACACACCCATATAAATGCCTTACACTTATTGTAATGTTTTATCTATATTTAAACAAACATTATCAATAAATCAAAAAAATATGAAATGGTTACAAATATGTAATAATGCAAATGATCATATATTTAAAAATATGTATATATAAAACGGATTAAGGTGTCAAAAAGCATGCTATGATCAATGATGATTATGTGTTATTCATTGACCATTGTTATCCGAATGACAACAGTTCAACTGCTTTTAGGCAAAAAATTTAAGGGGTTGGCAAGTAAAGGCACAATATGATCAAGGGTGAACAAATATCAATTGGCTATTATTAACTAAGTGTTATCAACCGTCTTTATCAGAAAAATTTACGTATACACACATTCAATTTTTAAATACATGCAGATTATTTCTGAATCTTGTGAAACAACTGTCACACATGCATAAACTTATATATATATAAAATTTTCTGACTGAAGGCAAGCTGAGGTAACTAAGCAATAAGACATTATCTAATTTATAGAAATAACAAGCTTTTCTATAGTTGAGTATAAATGCACTTATTATTATTACAATCAAATGACAACAATTAATCCTCATTATTAGTTTCTCCATTATTTTTCCTCACATATCTAAGTATTGTGAAACTATTTATTGTTAAATAATTGAAAATACTTTAAAATTGAAATTTTTATAGGCATCTGAAACAAAATAATTGTTATGTTTAAATAATTTGGGTAATATTAAACCTAAACCTTAAATTATAAGATAAAAATTACTCTCACTGAAATACATTCTTTTATTAAACATATTATCAATTTCAATAAATATATAAATCTCAAGTCAAAGTAATATCTGAATGATTCAGTGATATTAGTCTGATTGATAATTCTGGGATTAAACCCATCTTGCGAAGGACAATATCTTTTTAAAAACTCTGGTGATTTATTATAATAAGTTATTAACTACATATTTAAAAATATTTAGTGTTGTAATATAGTATTTTTAATTACTGCATATATACATATAAATAGAACTTAAAATTTTTTTGAGACATATTATGTGTCAGTTCACATTGAGAAATCCTGTTTAAAATTAAAAATTTTTAAATGGTTCCTATTCACAGACAACATAACTTCTTTCCCAGAAGTAGGTTACCAATATTTTAATAAATTTTCATTCATCCATGTCAAAATCTTTTCATCAGACTTTTTTTTTGATAGTTGTACAATCATACAAGTTTGAGAAGGATTAATGAAATTATCAATATTTTCTTTTGCTTATACATTTTTCTAAGGAGAGAATGCAATGACTTTCCTCACATTTGTCTCCAAACTGTTTGGACTTTATAGAATTTCAAATGATTCTCTCATAGTTCTTATAGTTTTTCAATCAATGGAATATTTTCGTATTTTCAAAGCCAGGGATGCATCCAATATCTAAAAAAGTGTGATATAAAAACTGATATAATTAATTTTTGACTAAAGTCATTTTTATGTTTTCTAACTCTTACACTAAAACAAATATTGATTACCCGATGTTTAAGGATTAAGAAGCATAAAGTGATTTATGTTAAAATTCAATAGTACCAGCTTTTGCATCATATTGTTTAGATATTGAACAGACCTCTAACCTTAATAATATCAAAATACTAACTATATTGAAAAAATATGACAAGAATTATGACAATTATTTGAAACTGTAAAAAAATATAACAGTTTAAACAAATGTGAGAAAACTTAATAAATATTAATCTAATTATGGAGGCCATTATTTTATTACTTTCTTCTCTCTATGAATATTTTTAAAAAGGCAATCGACCATTAAAAATTCAGAAACTTTTGATAAGGTTTCTTCAACTATAACTGGATAATTACATTAAAAAATATCTAATGAAAAGATTACACATGGTCTTACTATTATTTGAGACCATAACGTTAAAAAGGATAAATAAAGTATAATCAAAAAACTGGTAACCTATCAAAAAGAATTTCTGTAATAGGAATATTTTTAAGGACTTTGCCAGCATAAGAATTTCGTAATGTAGACAGCTGATATACAAGATGTCCTAAAATATCTTTAATATCATCTTTTAACTGTGAAAGTCTTCATTATGATATTATATAAATAGAATGTAATATATAGAGCCTGCAAAACAAGCTCTTAACAAGCTTTGAGAATATCCTCAACCCCAGACCGGTTTCTGCATCTGTCGTCAGTGAGGTGCCAGGATATTCATTAGATTAAAAATACTAGGACAAGCCCAGCACTTTATCTAATGTATAACTATTGAAAAGAAAATCTGAAATTTTCAGACATCCATATGTCTAAAAATCCAGCTATCTAACTCAAATAGCCACATGGAACTGAACTAAATTTAGATACACCATATATTAATAGCCTTAGCAATATAAAATCACCAAAGCCTTAATAGCAAAAAATAAATTGATAAAAAACAAAGTCAGATGTCACATGATTTAATTTTAATAAAGCTCCTATTTACAAATGTTATATATAGAGTCTCAATATTTACACATTAGATAAAGTGCTGGGTTTGTCCTAGTATTTTTAATCTAATGGATATTCTGGTACCACACTGATGATGCTAGATGCAGAAACTGGTCTGGGGTTGAGGATATACCTTGATAAGAGCTTGTTTTGCAGGCTCTATATATAATATTTGTAAACACGAGCTTTATTAAAATTAGGTAATGTGACATCTGACTTGATTTTTTTTATCAATTTATTTTTTGCTATTAAGGCTTTGGCAATTTTATATTGCCAAGGCTATTAATATATGGTTATTTAAACTTAGTTCAGTCCCATATGGCTATTTGAGTTAGATAGCTGGATTTTTAGACATATGGATGTCTGAAAATTTCATATTTTCTTCTCAATAGTTATACATTAGATAAAGTGCTGGGCTTGTCCTAGTATTTTTAATCTACTGAATATTCTGGCACCTCACTGATGATGCTAGATGCAGAAACCGGCTTTGTATTGAAGATATTCTCAAAGGTTGTTAAGAGCTTGTTTTGCAGGCTCTCTATATATAACATTTGTAAATACGAGCTTTATTAAAATTAGGTCATGTGACATCTGACGATTTTTTTTATCAAATAGAATGTTTGAAGATCCAATAGCAATCCTGTATCTGAGACATTTGGTTGTAAGCTATGGCATAATTACTGAAATCTATAAATAATGAATCATATTATAATACTGCATATATATATTGAAAACATATACAACAAACATATATAAGTATGTGTATATATTGCATGCACACTGAGAAATAGAAACAGTAAAATACAGAAAGTTAAAATTTATTTTTTATTACATTTTAATTCTTTTTATTTAAAACTTTTAGTAGAATTCAGCCAACTGAAATCATGTATATAGAATTTGTGGGTAGAAATAGACTACTATTAAGTAAATTTGTGTATTTAAAAATAATTATGCATTTCAATATTTTGAAATTAAATTATATTTTGAAATATCACATTAAAATATATCATTTGTCATCATCATCATCATCATCATATTATTATTATTATTATTATTATTATTATTATTATTATTATTATTATTTCTTAAAGAAAATAAGGTAGCATTTTTACCTGTTTTGATTCATTTGTTTAATTTATCTTTACATTCTGATTCATTTCCAGAATGTTTGAAAGTTAATGTTATTACTCCTGTTTATAAAAAGGGAGATTTTACTCTTATGGTTAATTATAGGCCAATTGCCATTATTTTTGTTTTTTTTCTAAATTATTGGAAATGATTGTTAAGGATCAAATGTTATCATTCCTGTTTAAAAATAAAATTTTATCTGACAATCAATATGGTTTTCTTCCTGGTAGAAGTACATTAGTTTCTTTAAAACATCATGTTCATTATTTAACATCTTCATTAGATAATGAACTCAAAACATTGGCTATTTATCTTGATTTATCTAAAGCATTTGATTCTGTTAATCATAATATTTTGATTAAACGTTGCTATTTGTATGGTTTTCATGATTCTATTAGTAGTTGGCTGAAGGGTTATTTAAAAGATAGAAAACAGTTTACTAATATTTATGGTATTGTCAGTGGTGTGGTCTTGATTAATCATGGAGTTACACAGGGTTCAGTACTTGGTCCTCTATTATTTTTAATTTATATTAATGATTTATTTTCACTGAAATTACATTCTAAAAAAATTTTGTTTTGCTGATGATATTTCTTTACCCTGTAATGCTGTTTCTTATAGTCATCTTGAAAAGTTAGTGAATGACACTTTGGACTCGGTAAGTAAATAGCTGGCATATAAATCATTGTTGGTAAATTTGGATAAAACAAAAGGTTTTTTTTTCTTATAAGCATATATTTTGCAATTTAATATAAGCATATATTTTGCAATTTAATATGTGTACTTGTAAAAATATTCCTTTGGTAGATGATTATTGAGTACTAGTTGTTTAGCCCATACAAGTCACTTGATGGCATTGTTTATGTGCAGAAACACATAAAAATGCCATTTACATGGCCCAACTTAAGTCTAATCAAAAGTTCTGTTCAGATTACCTATTGCAGACCACCTAATATGATGCCCTGCCCTGTTATGTGCTTAACAACAATTTATGCAAATATGCACACTTCACAGATCACTACCACATCATGTGAAGGTATCTGGAATTCAACTGGCCCTAACTCTTAAAATCTTCATTCCAAGTAATGATATTACACCCTACCTGACATAGTATTACATACTAATAATTACAAGATTGGTGCCACAGTTCCCTACACAGATAGGAAGAAAAAATAACTTTGAAACAGTGTCCCAAGCACTATTTAATATAACTCATGGGAAAAATCACATTTGCATGAGAACAGTTATGAGACAAATCAAATGTCTGAGATTGCAGCTTGTTTTGAAAATTGTAAGGTTGGCTTACGTAGACTAAAGATTGACAAAACCATTGGGAACACCCCCCTGCACATTCCAGCACTATGCACTGACATATTCCCCCTTTCTGTGACACTATCACACTTTTCAATGCCATCTTTGACAAGTTGTTGTCAAAAATACTACTTTGTTTCCATTCAAAAATAATTCATTAATAAATACACGTTTTTTTATATATATAAAAATAATACCAGAAATCAGACAATAAAGAAAAAAAAGTTTCTTAAAAGCAAAAAAAAAAAAAGAAAAATACTTTTTTCAGAATCAAAAATAATTAGACCATCCTCCCCCTCCCCACACATTGCTGCGCTTCATGGTGTCATATTTGGACAAGTTCATTTCATTTCAACAAAAATTTTATTAACAATAAATAGTGATTACATACTAATAAAGGATAGATAAATGAATAAATTGTACAATAATATGATTGTATAATGTTCTATTTGTCATATTTGGATAAGTTGTTGTTTGAAATAAATGCATGTTGTTAAAAAAAAAAAAAACTAGATTGTTTACAATCCAAAATAATTAATTAATACATGTATTTTATATATAAAATAAAAACAGAAATCGGATAAATAAATAAAAACAGAAATGGGATAAATCAAAAAAAGGTTGGCTCGGTAATGTTACGGCGGTGTCATATTTGGACAAGTTGTTGTTTGAAATAAAAGAGTGTTGTTAAAACAAAATTAAAAAAAAATAGTTTGTTTACAATCCCAAATAATTAATTAATACATGTATTTTTTTTTTCAAGTGTCATAGCATCGGCCGGGACGTGAACCCGCAACCCGGCCAACTGCTTGAGTCGCGCTGACCTCTCGACCACCAATGCAAGACTACATGTATTTTTGTTTATATATATAAAAATAAAAACAGAAATCGGATAAATTAAAAAAAAACAACAGAAATTGGATAAATCAAAAAAAGGTCGACTTGGTAAAGTTATGGCCCGGTAACATATTTACATGTTTTTGCACAAAAACATTGCCATAGAGTGGTTTGTATTGGCTAAATAACTAATACCAATTATTGTTATTTGGGAATATATATTGACTCCAGATTGTCCTGGACAAATCATATTACCTATCTTTGTCAACAGTTATGTAATTTTTATTTTATGTTTTATTATTTAGTTAAATTTCTTCCTAGGTCAGCTCTCATTTTTATTTAAATTGCACTGTTATCAGAGTATTTTATTTATAATATCATTATTTGGGGTAATACTTCTCCATATATTTTATCTTCTTTGTGTGTTTTACAAAATTGTACTTTGTGCATTATCTTTGGTAGATCTCATTCCTCTTCTGTTCGAGATATTTGCATTTTTAGTTTATTTGATATAAATCACTTATACCAATATAGAGTTATTTTTGATATTTTTTACGCTAAACTTTTTCTGAATTTTAGAGTTTCTGTTCTAAATACTTGTCTTTCTAATAAATTTCAATTACCTTTACCAATATTTTTTAAGGAATCTAGAAGAAGACAATACGTCTATTCTGCCATAGAGCTTTGAAGGCGCTAAGCTTTAAATAAATTTAATAATATATATAACTTCCTTAACGAGCATTATAAGTGCATAATTATTGATATTATATGAGTGTTCAATTGATTTGAATAATATTTCTTATGTATCTTTCAAAACATATTTGTGTCAGTGGTTGTGTAGTATGTATTAATTTTGGTATTTATTTATTTATTTTCTAAACTGTTTTTTTTTTTTTTTGCTATTTGAGTTTTTTGTATTTTTATTTTATTTTAATTTAATTTGTTATTTTTACATATAAATTCCACACACAAGATTTTTCCTGTTTGAAGTTTTCAAATAATTGTTATGTACTTTGTTTTATTCCATAGAATAAATTGAAATTGATGATGATGATGATGATGATTATTATTATTATTATTATCATCATCATCATCATCATTATTATTATTATTATTGCCGATGATTAGTGAAGTTAAAAAGAATCTTTGATTTTATTCCATTTTAAAATTGAAAAAAATTCATTTGATAATTGGCTATAAATATATTTTACTTTTTAAAATTAATATTTCATAATTTAAAATTAGAAATATTAATTTTTGTTTTATTTTTATAAAATAATTCTTGAATAAATAGTTTTCTTTCTCATACTATGTCTAATAATGTTAATTAAGATTTTTAACTTCTATTTTTGAAATTGGTGCACATAAACATCTATTAAATTCAAGTCTTTAATAAAAAAGCTAAAATAGTTTTTAATAATGTGTGGACTTATTATTTTATAATTTTGTTTTATAATTTAGTAAATGTGCACAGGATCCCAATTTTATATTAATATAATTTCTCCAAAAGCTATTCAGATAATAGAATAATAAAAATTACTTTTAAAAAAATACTTTTAAAAAATCATTTGAAACAAATTTTAAAGCTAAAGAAAAAAAAATCTTAATAGTAAACTAATAGGTTTCATAATTCAAAGAAAATAAGGATCACAATCTTTAAGAGATTTGTAGTTTTATATATCATTAATAAGTTGTGACATTCCACATAAAGCCAGTATAATAATGTAACCTTGTACCAAATTCTCTTCTATTAAAAAAGTATTAGCAAAAAGCTGCATTAGCTAATAAAAAAAAGCAAACAAATGCCTTTTATGTGAGTGAATACAGCATTCTGATGACACCATTAAAAATTTAAAGTGTGATTCCAGTTTTATGAAATCAACATTTAGCTCCACACCTGTAATTATAATGATTTTTTAAAAATAAAAATATCTCTGCCGTATTTAGGTCTTTCTTGTGAAATATGAACAAAACAATGATTAAATTGGCAAGCATTGGTGGCCAAGAGGTCGGCTCAGCTGCCTTACAAGCAGTTGTCCCGGATTTGCGGGTTCGCTTCCTGGCCGATCCTTTGACACATAAAAAAAAAACAATGATTAATTAGTTGCCTGAAAATAATAATAATAATACTATCACTGAAATGAAAGAAAATAATTTTTAGCTCTTGAAAATATCAATCTTAAGTTACATTGTGTCAAACAATGAATGTGCTGTAATTAAAATCAACATCAAAAGCTATGCATACAAAAAATGCTCATAACATTCCAATAGTTAAAATGTAAAAAGATAAAACATTAAACAATGCAAAAGATTATAATAATGCAATGAATTCAGAAAAGAATTTATAGATATTAATAATACCCTGAGAATGAATTCAAAGCAAAATTGAAACTTTTCCAATTACCAATTAAATAAATTTTGTTTATTACAGTTTGTAATTTTTTAGCTATGTACAAGATAATGAATGATAATACTAATGAATGACAACTTCTTTCCAAACTAAACTATTTCAGTTATATTAATAATTTTTATTAGTCATTCATTAGATTAGCGATTATCCAATAATGAATAGTGTTTTGTAGTATAACACCACTTTCACACAAGGTAGGGACTCGTTTCTGTCTACTTTTAACAACTTGTGGAGGGATATGATTATAAACATATGACCAAAGAATCTCTTCACAAAATGCTAAAAGTGGATTGAAATCAATCCCTATCTTGTGTGAGAGTTGTGCAGTGAAAATTATGCTACAGAAATATTATTTATTATTAGACAATCTCTATTCTAATAAATGACTAATACAAATATTAATATATTTCCATTAAGTGGTTTGTGACAAAGTTGTGAGGGCAACAAGTTTGACACTTATCAATGAAATTGTAGTAATTTGCTATCTATATATACTAAACAATGATAAAGATATGTGTAAGAGATTATGGTCTGGGCCAACTGATGGGTGATAGTTCAATACGAAATGCATTCCAGTTATACTTTCACAAGATTGTCAACTCAATTCACAATGTTTCTTCTTAATCTTTTTTTTTTTTTTTTTAAAGTCCTTACTTTGGGATAAGTGATAAATTGTACATGATACGTGAAAAATTTAATGAAAACAGGAACATACGTTTGTTCAAATTATTATTAACATTAGTAATATTTTCATAGATTCATTTGTTAGAAATTAGAGTACCTTACTGATAATATTCTTTAAATGACAACAATAAACATTTTACTCTCGTATATTCTTTAAATATAATTTAAGTTATGGCATTTATCTATTTCAGATGGAATAAATTCAGTAAATAAAAATAATTTTAAAAAAAGGAATGCAAATATATATATATGATTATAAAATACGCTGATTATTTGAAAAATTGCCTTTATATTAAAGTTTTTGTTTTAAAAATATTTCAAGTATGAATTTAGTTAGCAGTAGAAGATTAAGAGAGCTTTACAATATTTGTTTGTTTGTTTTTAAAAAGTTTTTTACATATTAGAAATTTTATTGGAATCTTTAAAATGTAAATTCTTTTAGTGGAGACAATCAGAATATAAAAAATAAGCATTATATAAAAATTTTAGAATGTATAATTTATTGTAGGACTCTTTGTTTCGATAGTAACTGAAATAAATAGCAAGATCATCTAGATAAATATTGTATTTTGTCAAAAACAGAACAACTTTGGAAGTAGCAAAATAATGTTTACGTGAAGAAGAGCAACTTTTAAATAGTAACACTATCTATCTACAGAGAAGAAATAATGAAAAAATTATTTAGAACCTAAAAAAAAAGTTCATCCAGATATGAACTTTAGGACATATGTATGCACAAACAGAGGCACAAATCATAATGTCATGTAATCTTTACATTTCTTAATAACTTTGTCAAAATAAAAAAAATCTAAGAATTTTACTTGGTATAAATAATAGAATGCTCCTGCTTGCAGAGCGAAAGCTGACATAATCATAAATAAAGAGATATTTAAGCATACCCTCTACTGATACTCATTAATCTCAATGCTAAATAGGGTGCTTAAGCTGGTAACATCATCAGCATTCACTTACAAATAATGCTTCTTGGATGCATTTTACATAAATACTATGTTAAAAGTACATGTATATTCAATGCTATTTAAAGTATTGTGACCATTAGGTATATTAAAATGCTGTGAATTAAATATTAAGATCATTAAAATAATCTGCACATGGACAAAGCATGCTATGCATACACTAACCACAAACAAAATATTTAACAATTATAAAAAGAGATAAAGATAAATCATAAATCAAATATATAGGGAGATGAAATTTCATCACTGAGGGAAATCAATTATATTTTTTATTTTTACAGTCAGCACATTCACATTAACCTTATTAACCCAATTTAATGTCAAATCTTTACTGTCTAAATAACAATAGCTAAATATCCAATTACTACCCATTGTTTAACTCATAGAGAATTGTTTATGGGTGAACTACTTGAAGAAATTATTATGGTTTATCTATCCTAGATTTGAATCCCAAGTCCTAAACAGCACATGCATGTGCTGACTACCACACCATAGTACCCTTTACATTTTAATACAGACACTGTTTTAATTCATTAATAAGTTTGACCTTTAAGAGCTAACATAATGCAAATAACTAATTTTAAATTGAACAAATAGAATAACATGTAGAATGTCTGAAAAGTTTTAAGTAATTCTGAATTCTAATCATTTAGCATGTATAGATAATACAAAAATTGAAATCTTAATTAAAAACATTTGCAGATCATTTAAGCATCATTGTAAATATAATTGTATTTTTGAAAACTTTGACAATTTTCAGCAGTAATTGTGTAAATAATATTAATAATTTTAATACAGTACTGCCAAAGAATAAAATTTTGATTTAACAAATAATATTTTTAGATGATCCTTCAGAATAGATTGATGGCATTATAGAAAAATCCATTCCCTACTGATTCATTTATCTGAAAACATGACTAAGCTTCAGAAATTTAGCTTTTGCTTATTATAAATTTATAACACATACCATAAATTTTATAATACTCAAGAACTTCTAGGATACTACTGCATTAAACAATTCATATAAATTAATATGATCCTCAATAAGAAAAAAAGAGTTCTATATATGAATTCTACTATCAAGAAAGATATGATTAAGTTCACCATAGTTTTTCCCAAAAAAATATGTTACTTTTTTATGTATTTCTATATCAAATCTTTATGAAGATGGGTCCTTACAATTATAACTTTAATATAACATTGAGTAAGTTGAGGAATATACTAATTGGTTTTGCGATCTTATCACAGTTCCAGAATATTACATAGCAGATTTAAAAATATTTTCACAATTCATTTACATTACATAATACAGAGAGAGAGGGGGAGGGGGGTAGCTATGTCTCATTTCCACACAAATTTATTAGGATAATAGTTTTAAATAAAATATTTAATAGAAAAAATTGTTTCATTATTATATAATTTTTTTAACTTGTTAGATGTATTAATAGAAATTTAAAGACCATGCTGCACTTCAACATCAAAATTCATCTTTCTATATAAAAAGTTATAAATATATTTAAATTGTTTACATTTGCAACAACTTTTCAAGATATTTCTGAAGTTTTTAGACCATTACTAGCTAATAAAGCATCTGAACTTGTAAATATTTAAATAAATTCTTTTCAGGTTGCATTTAAAACATTGAAAACATTTAGTAGATATTCATTTGATTGGCAAAAGTAACACAATCATCAGCACACTGTAAATCTAAAAACCAGAAGCTCTTGAATTGATTTTTAATTTGTTCAAATTAATATACTACTACTAAACTTACATTGAATTTTAATACCTGATTCAAGAATCAATATATGAACTGTCACAAGGCTCAATAAAGTTAAAATAAGTAACATTTGAACTGGTACACATTTTTGTTTTAATACCCATTTCCATTTTAAGTGATCAAATTTTTTATTGCTATTAATAAAAGTAATTGATAAAAATAATGTAATCATAATAATTATTATATTAATATATGTATATAATGTGGTATACACTTTTCTTCATTTTGTCATTTTCTATTGTTTATAAATTGCTAAATAAAGAGAAGAATTCAAGGTCAAATGTTTAATAAAAATATGTTTGTTTTAAATAAATGTAAAATAAATAATCATTTATTTTATTAAAATTAAAGATAATTTTATTTAAATTATTACTGAATGACAACAATGCTTTATTAATATTGGAAAAAAGAAATCATATGTTCAAAAGCACATTCTTTCCCTTAAAACATTTTGTATTTTAATGTTATATTATCTTACAAATAAATTTTGGACCTGCAATGTATTGCGAATAGATGATCCTGGAAGGAAAAGGGGTTCCTTCTGTTTAATGTCTATGATTTAAATGGAATGATTAACAATCAAATGATATGCTGACAGACATTGAATTTAAGGCTGCAAATTCTACTTGGATAGTAATATTGATAAAAAATAACTGGATAACATTATGGGATCAAAATATCTATGGAATCTTACATATATGTATGCTAGCATAAAGATGTCAAAGAAAATATTGCAAGAAAGTGAAGTTTTATGTGTGATAATAATAACAAATGTTTAGAGAAAACTTTGCTTATTAACAATAGTCAAAATTATAATAGTAATATTTATAAATGTTTATAGAATCTTTCTTCTAAAATTACTAGTGTTAATTACAATGCAATCTGATTTGTCATCTGCTAATTTAGATATCTTAATTAATAATAATCAAGTAAAGTAAAATATCAATTATAATATAATATTATTTGAATAATTTAATTTAAAATTATAAATAACTTTATAAAAAATATTTGATTATTATATATATATGTATATTAAAATTTGTCCTTTTTTTTTGTTGTTGTATGATCATAATTTATAGTTAACCCTTTTTTGACTATATGTATTGATAATTTTAATTATAAAACATGTCACCTTTAATTATATTATAGAGAGAGTGAAGTATAAATGAATTAAAAATGAACATTATAGAATATTAATTGCTGTTATAATTAATTATTTGTTCTATCCACCATATGTAAATATTCATTTATTTTAATAAATTTATGTTGTTGTTATTAACAATAAATGTTTTGATTTACTACTACATGAACCATTCTATTAATATTTTATCTTGTTCTATAGTAGATTCCAAGTGATATTTCACTATCCAATAAAACAGTTAATACATTTTCTTTTCTTTGCCAGTCATCATCATGCATATGGATTCATTGATGCTCTTTATAAATTTATTAATCCATTGTACATGCAAATATGAACTATTATAAAACTATTTGTGATCAATTTATTTACTTACTCATTATATTTAAAATTGCTTGAGTATGACCTTTTATTCAACTTATTTAGATTGTCCAGATATGCAATATATAAGTGAAGAAAACAACTTGGTTCATAATTATATTTATCATAGGTAGTTGCCCAAATATGTAATGCATTTAGTTTGCATACTAACTAGCACTGCTAAGTTATAATATTTTCAGTATTATCTGGGGTTACTTAATCTGATGGTAGTTAATGATAGTCAAGTTTATTTATGATATTAATTATCTAGTGTGATGAACAGTATATTATTTTATACTATCATTTATAACCTTTATTAATTATTAGAATATTTTTCCTTTATATTTGATTCATCCATCAAGGGAATATTACTGTTCATAAAGCAAAATGGTGTATCAGCATTGTTCATAGAGTTCTTTAGAATTATTCATAAGTTTTATTGTTCTTATATATCAATAGAGAAATATTGTCATTTACTATATATATATATATAATTAATTAATAAAACAAATCATAAATTTCATAACTTGCTTTTAAGCTTGCATTTAAATGATCACTAGATGGAGCTTATCAATAGCTCTAATGAAGCTTTATTTTTATAAGTGCCAAAAGAGAAAAAATTCAAAATCTCTATCGGAAAGTCCCTATCTCCAGACCCAATTGGTTTCGAGCTTATGGCTCACCTAAGTAGAGTGCTGGGACACTAGAAAGTAGATCTAAAATACTAACTCAAAAGTCAGCACTTATAAAACACGTTTCTATGAATTTGAAAGCCTGAACTTTTCAGACATGTAAATGTCTTCAAATCCAGTGTTACAAACCAGATAGCTATATGGGTCTGAATTCAGCTCAGTTTCACCATATAGTAATAATCTCTGCAATATAGCATCACAAAAGCTTGCATTTAAATGATGACTAGATGGAGCTTACCAATAGCTCTAAACAAGCTTTATTTCATATTATATTATATTTTATGCTATATTGCAGAAGCTATTATTATATGGTGAAACTGAGCTAAATTCAGACCCATATAGCTATCTGATTTGTAAAGTTGATTTGAAGACATTTATGTGTCTGAAAAGTTCAGACTTTCACATTGATAGTAGCATGTTTTATAAGTGCTGACTTTTGAGTTAGTATTTTAGATCTAGTTTCTAGAGCCCCAGTACTCCACTGAGGTGAGCCATAAACTCAAAAACAATTGGTCTGAAGATAGGGACTTTCCGATAGAGTTTTTGAATTCTTTCTCTTTCAGCACTTATAAAAATAAAACTTGATTAGAATTATTGGTAAGCTGCGTCTAGTAATCATATATATATATTAATTAAAATAATCCTTAAGATCAGATGTATAATTTCATAAGTCTACTACATATTCCTAAAATATCTTAAGAGTTGTGAAATTAAAAAAAAATAGCATTATATTATACAATATTTTCTTCAATTTTTTAAATCACAGACAGAAATTTAAAAAGCATCCCTAAGTTGAATATTCTAGTCCAAATCTAAATGAGTAGATAGGATAGATACATTATTATAGATCATTATCTGCATTTTTTATCATTATTTTAAAGACAATCAAAAACAGTTTCTACAACTGTTTAAACTATCATCATCATGTAAAAAATATTATTCAGTGATCTAAAAGAATTATAGTATGTTATTCTTAATGCATGGAGATAAAAAGTCTAAACTGACCATAATCAATAAATCACTGTATTTTCTGTTATAGTTCCCCAAATTTTTATCAGTCATTAAATCTTTGATATTAAACATTTATATTGTTTATAAAGTTTTACATTCATATTATTATTCATACAAGCAGAAAATGATGTTTACCTTTAATCAAATTATAAATAATACCATAATTGTTTTAAAACCCCTTTTTGTAGTCTACTCACAATGCTAGTTTAAAAATCTAAATTAGCCATTTTTATTTAGCAGCTACAAAAACAATAAGTATTAGCTGTTTCTAAAAACAAACATCAAATTTCTTAATAATATTTTTAACTTTTTATATGTTATAATGGTCCTTAATCAAATGCATTTTATATCTTGATACTATAACAAATAATTATTTCATGTAAAATACCATATATGTATATTTTAATGTTCTTATTTAACTTAAAAACTCTAATTGTTTGTTTTAAATAAATTTTGTAATCAAGATTTGACAGACTTTTATCAAATGAATTCCCTTAAAATTGTGTACATATATTAAAAGTCGATGGTAGTGTAATATATATCAATGAAATATTACAGATTGGTCCTCTGGGTTGTTTAGCATAGAGTGGCTGGAAGACTTAATTTTGATTATATTGATATTGGTTTAGTAAGTTTTCAGCAATGCACATAAAAATATGTCATATTTTTTAAATGTTTTTATTTACTTATTTTTTTTTAAAAAGATTATACTGAAAAGTATTAACAATCAATTTTAAAAAAAAATGAAAATAAATCTTACTTTCAATTGAGGGTAAAAGTTGCTTTTTTTAAATAGATGAAGTTATATTTTCTCTTAATTATAATTTATTTTTTTAATGCTTCTTTCATAAATAAAATAGTATTGGAAATGATTTTTAATGTATGTAAATTTCCTTTAAAATGTACAACTGTTATGATATTTTTATTCTTTGTTTTAAATAGAAATAATTACAAAAAATATCTAAATACTAAAGAATTAAAAGTAAAAATAATATATATATATTGTGCCCATTCCAATTTAGCCTGTGGCTAAATTGTAATAATGTGCATAAAATAAAAACAGAAAAAAATCATCATCACATTTTTTGTATAGGCAGGGAAGCTATAGGGCACCTAAGTTCAAATCCTACATGATCAAGTCCCAAAAAGCCTAGGACAGAAAAAGAATGAAAGAAATATTTATGCTCTGTTTGTTTTGTATTAATAAAATCAAAATAGTATATACCTTGAATTATTTAATAGTTGTCTTTACAAGTTAAGAATGGAACACATATAAATAGTTGTCTGTGGACACAAACTATTCAGTTAATAATTTTTCTGATTTTTATTATTAACTTTCTTCAAAATTGATCTATACTAAATAAATTCTGCTATCCTTTCTATAATAATAATTTAAGTCTAAAAGTTTTAATAATTCAGTTTTGAATATTAAGTTATAGTTTGTACAAATCATTCAGATTATTTTGATAGGCAGGTTTTTCTGAATGTCTAAATATCTGAGTGTGTGCTTGCATTTTAGATAAATAAACTTATAGTTACACATATATTAAAAGAAAAGATTCTGTTAAAATTATTTTTGTGATTTTGTTATGAAAAGCTATATTGTCTATAAAGAATTATATGATATGTTAATTAAACTCACAAGGTTAGAATTTCCACTGAGCAATCCAGCTGACATTCTTTAGTCAGAGTTAATTGAAAAAAGATGAAGTTTATGAGGCTAGACTTTAAAAAAGGTAGGACTGCTATTAAGGTAATGAATTCCAAACCAGTTAACCAATTAATTACTTAGAAATCATATTAGTCTGGGTTTCTTACTAACAGTCAATTTAAAACATATTGTCATTTTAATTAGATGGTTTAACTAATGAAAATCAGTTATCTATCTGTGAGGTCCTGTAAAAGAGAAATTCTATAAAAAGGCTGAATCGGTCTGTTCAGGGAAAAATATTAAAATTGTTTTGAGGGAACAAACTAAATTGGGGAAAGAAAGAAGGCTTCATTTCTGTCAGAAGCCAGCAATATTTTACATATATATTTTTGAAAGTTTTCTATAGACTAATGGCTGGCTAAAATATATATATATATTTTCTTTGTGGGGACCCAGCCATCCATGACTGATGCACACTTGAAGAGTTTGAGCCAAAAGTATTACACATTTGGTGACTGATTGTGAAAAATAAGATAGAAAAAACTGATTGCTCACATGTATTTTAAATCTAAAATAAAAATAAGTCAAATGTTGAAGTGCCAAAACATGCTAGTTCAGTTATGCCATTGATTGAGTTTAAATCCCAGAAAAATAATAAATATATGAAAAATAGCAAATAACCTTAGTCTATTATAAATAAGTATGCTGAAAAGAAATGAAGAAAGGATTCCAGTGCCAAATTGTTCCTATGGAAGCAAGTAATTTTACCATCATCATCACAGTAAAAAAATTGCAAGCCCAAGCCAATAAAAGAATAGGACTGTTCCAGTAAACTGCTGAAAATGGTAAATATATGTGTGTTACAGATTGGTGTTTGTGGTTGCTGTCAAATTTATAAACAAAGTTGAATTTGAAATTTTGGAAAGTGCATGCCTTAAGAAAGTATAAGAACTGGTAATATAAATTTTAATATATATATTTGATTATATCAGTGACTATTAACAAAACTTTTAATAAATTCTTTATCTTTTTTTAACTCTGAACCTTAAAACCAAAATCAAGCAAAAGAACTTTCAGTAATAATAGCTATTGCTTAACTAATGATATTATGTATTCTGAAATTATTATACGTATCCATTTATCAATGTATTTTATTTTGTGAAATGTATTATTGTATATTAATTTAAATTTATGAAATATGTTGATATGTTAAAAGGATTTTTTCCTTAATAATATTTTACTCATAATGGGGATCAAGATATTACACA